>VUQS01068677.1:0-26927 GCA_015108495.1 Heterochromis multidens
CATACATATACACACATACATATATACACATACATATACACACATACATATATACACATATACACACATACATATATACACATATACACACATACATACATACATATATATATACATATATATACATATACACATATATATACATATACACATATATATACATATACACATATATATACATATACACATATATACATATACACATATACACATATACACATATACACATATATACATATACACATATATACATATACACATATATACATATATATATATATATACATACACACACACATACACACACACACACACACACACATATTTTTTTTTTTCCCCATTATAAATATTTATTATTTTATCTTGTAATATAATAACTTGTCTATATTATTTTTCTTGGTCTCGTCTTCCTCATGTCTGTTTTTTTGTTATATTTGTAAATTTGCTGCTGCAACACAGAAATTTCGCCATGGGCTTTATAAACTAAACGAACTCAGTCCACTTTTCACTCCCGAAAGCGTCTGCTCACCTCGTCTGTCATTAGTGTGGCGATGGAGCGTCCGATCTCATGGTACTGAGGACCTTTTCCAAACGGACCGAGCAGCAGGAATAGAAACCTGGAGGGACAGGAAGTCAGTAAGCAGACTCCATATGTGGTTTAATGCTCATTTTTCATTGTGTAGTTACTCTTTGTGTTGAAGGTTCATGAGTGTGGCTGAACACATTATACTAAAACGTGAGGCACTTAATGGACTGAGTCGGTCCAGGAGTGCAGAAACGACAGGAAACACGCAGAGTGACGTGTTGAGGGTAACTCAGTCACAGTTTACCTGGTGGGCACCGGGACCTCGGTGAGCCCGGTCAGCAGCACAGCGGGGCAGAGTCGGATGAAGGCGATGATCGGTCGCTCCAGGAAGTCCACTTCACCCACCAGGACATTAGAGGCCTCGGCACCGGGAGGAATCTTCTTCATGAAGTTCATGTCCACCTGAAACACACCAACACACACACCATGAAACTCAGTCACCTTTCAAAGCGTTTTAATGGTGAACACAATAAAATCTCCACCTCTGCTGGAGAAATTCATGTCCCATTTTGGATTTTGTTTTTGTTTCTCATTTTATTTTGTCACCTCTCATTGGTTTTACTTCCTGACGTTTTTATTCCACACGTGTCCATTTAGCCAACCAGTCTTCACAGTTTATCCCGCTCCCAGTTATCAGTGCCTTATTACTTGTAGTGAAGCTGTCCAGCACCTCTCATGTTTTCCCTCCTCGTGTTTGCCATCATTTCCTTGTGTATGACCTCTGTCCGGCTTTCTGATCCTTGCTGCTGACCGACTACCTGAGCATGACTGCAGCCCAGTTTGGATTTAGGATTTGGCATCCAGTTTCCGGTATTCTGCATTTCTGTTCTCCTCCTTCCATGTGAACCACAGCAGTAGATCAGAGCTCCCTGAAGCTTATTTTCCATGAATCAAGCTTTTGTTTTCAGTCTGACTGAGAGGACATTTTGCTGACTGAATTAATGATCTTTTATTATCCAGAAAATTGATGGATGGACTTTACTTTGACCTGTTTTGATGGAAAACATCATGAGGTGAAAGAAAGATGTGAAGGAAAGGAACTTAGGGGAAAAAAAAGAGAACCTTGGTGCTCACAGAATCCAAATACTCTTACATTAAACTAATAATTCATACCTGCCTTTGCTGTGTGTGTGAAGCTAATCTCGTTGCAGATTTATCAGCTAGCTGCTGTTTGACCATTTCAGCTCTCTTCAGTATGAGGAGACAGTAAAGAGCGAGACTTTAAAACACACAAAATTAAATCATGGTGTGTAGAGCCCAACATGTGACTAAGTTGGAAAGATTTTCATCAATTCGAGCGTCAGTAGTGATGTCAGACTGACTGAAGAACTTCAGGACCAAATAAAGCAGGTTGGAGGAGGAGGAGTCCGGGGAAACGAAGAAATTAATCTCATCATTTTCTTTAGTTATCAGTTTGTTCTGTACAAAAATAAATGTTTCCATCCAACAATGAAACAACACAGCTGATGGTCGGCGAGCTTCAAACACATCACTGAACGCCACAAACAGCCAATCACACAGCACCACTACAATGAGTCACAGCACAGGCTACACTGATTGGTCGAAAGCCGACGACTGACATGTGACTTACTGCGGGCTTCCTGCCGGCCACTGGCAGCAAACAAACGCAGTCGCAGTCCTGCTGAGAAACACAACACAGCTTCTGATTGGATCGTTCAGGGACTCAGCATCACAGGACTGAAAGCTCAGGTTCAGGTTCATTTATTTGTACCTGGAGGCAGGTTTGGTTTGCACAGCTGGATGTTCATTGGATAGTTTTAAGAACAAAGTCCAGCACTTTGAAGCTCAAAGCTCAACCAAACTTTGACTTGAAAGGAAAGCGTCCAATAGCACCACAGCTCTGACTGAAGGAGGAGTTCATAAATACGCTGAATTCTTTTGTGTGTCGCTGAATTTGCAGATATGCATAAATGTGACAGAGCAGGCAAAGTTTCCTTATTTTATCCTTTATTTAAAACATAACTCCTATTAAGGTTAGAAACTTTTTAACTTTGTTTTTTTAAAACAGAACCTCCATTTTCAGGCAGAACAACACAACATCAGATACACAGCTAAAGCTTCTGAAAACTACAGACGTAATGATCTAATACTTGGATCAATCTGATCCTGATTCAAAGAGCTTGATCGAATCTCAGTCACACAGTTTGAGCTGTGCAGTTCAATTGTGGTCTTAAAAAAAACTTTCAAAAGATAAAATGATTTTCTGTTTTGCACCAAATGTCTCGTTTTGGATTTCAGTGCATCATTTTCCTTTAGGCAGACTGAGGCAGCTTTAGTTCAGCTCACAATGATGTATTTATTTACTTTTCTCAGATGAATTAAAATTAAAGTTCAAGGAAATCTGCTTAATTAAAAAGATAAATTTCTTCTTTCTTTCATGTTTAATAAATTCTCCATTTTTTTTTTTTACATCTGTGAGTAATAGAGATCTAAACACTGGCAGACAGAGTAACAGCATCAGTTAATAATAAATGAATGATTCTCACTATAATCGATAACTCTGTGTTGTTTTGTGTGTATTCGCCACACCTAAGCAGCAGGAGTAGCATGGAAGAAGCAGGTCGGAGGTTTCTACACCCGCAGCTTTTCTTTGTACGTTTGAAACAGTTTTTAACTTTAACATAAATGTGGTCAAAGGAAGTCGGCATGATGAAAAAACTCAGACGACAGTGGTCACTCACTCAGAATTATCACAGCTTTAATTCTGTGTGTAAACAGAATCTCAAATTTTACATTTAGCAAGTGTTAAAATTTGACTATAAGAAAATTACTTTGATCCAGAAGGAATCATGGCTAGAAGATGAACATAATGAGCATAATATGTATCAAATGTTGCTCTACCTATCCCACATGGTGATTTGAAGTTTTCTCCAGTGAATCATCAGAATAAAGATCAAACATCCAGGGTAAGACGCTTGTTTCTGTTCCTCTACGTCACAGACATTAAACTGGTGACATTGGTGCAGAGTTGGTTTAGAACAACCAGAACATCAGTGACGTAGCAGGTCACCCGGCTCATGCTCCACCACAGTTCACAGGCTATCGTCCGTAAAACAACAAATGTGACCTTGACCTTGAACCTAATGTGGGTGAAGAACCACTGGGTGGTCATTGTGTATAATTTTGATTAAATTTTGACAAATACTGTAGGAGTACTATGGCATAAGCTCACGGGATCTTCAGCCAGTTTAGCTAAAGAACAGATTTAGTTTTGACTCTTGGAGTGGGTGTAAAATTGATTTGCTTGCACTTTTTTTTAACAGAGCTTAAAATGTGTTTTTCAGCCCTCAAAACTTTGTGTGGTTAACTCCTGAACTCCTGACGTTACAAGGACTCAAAAATGGTGAAAACACTGTTAAAATTTGGACCCCCGTCTGTGTACTTTGAGGGCCTGTAACTGAAACTGTTCATAGTATGAAGGTAAAATTTTGTATGGGTTCATTAAAAATGATAAAGTTCTTGTACATAAAAAAAACAGCTGATTGTGAGAGGGTCAGATGGGAGGCACTGACTGATTTTTTTATTTATAGATTCATACTGAGCTGAAATAAGTGTAAAACTGAGTGATTAATGTGAATACATTTCATTCACCTTGGTCCTTTTATTATTTTTCTAATAAACACCAATCCAGTAAATGTATGTTACTGCATGTATTTATTCCTCACAATGAGAAATACAGCTTATTAATTTATTACTGGTATCAGATCAGCAATCAGGATCTACAGAGGCTCAAAGCTGAGGTATCCGTTTCAGTATTAAAGTCGTCATTCTGCAGGGTTGTTAATGACCGGTGCTGTATTGTGATCATTTGGCGTACATTTTGTCAGAAATCTGCAGAATTTTCCATCTGTTATCTACCTAAAAATTCCCTTGTTTGAAAAGATTTCCAAACCTTCTAAAATGAACTAAAACGAGCAAGAAGCAACGACTTGTCCACGTCTGTGTTGTGCTGCAGAGATTTCCACTGAAGCTGAAATAAAGCCGTGCTGTACTCAACTGTAATACCACTTTCAATCTGCCCTGAATCCGACCTGAGGCAAACAAACATTACTCGAGCTAGTGTTGGCTCAACATCTGGACACAACTAATGTTCCTCTCATAGTAGTACGTGATTTATAAAGCACTGAATCTATGCTGCAGGCTACGCACGTGGCCAATGAAGTCATTATTATACAATATACATCATTTTTACTTGTGCCTGGTGCACCTCAGTTACTCTGCAACTTCACTGCCAAAACGCTAATTGGCGGTGAAGTTTCTCCTTTTGAGTTGATCCACTCTCTTCCAGTCAACCTGAAAAATGGCAGCAGAAGAAGAAGTAGTGACAGGAAATGCACAGGAGAAAACAATGGTACCGAACGGGCCAATCACAGTCACTGTGGGCTGTTTCAACACAACGTGATGTTCCTAAGGAGGCACACCTCAGATTACAAAGCAGGGATTTAGAAGAAATACATGCAGCGTAGATTTAAGGCGGCAGCATGAATTCCACTTTAGCCAGTTTATTTTGGTCACTAGAAGAGCTCAGACTGAGCAGACATCACATCAGTCAGAGGTCGTCTTTCAGGATAAAAATCAAACATAAGAATGAACCCTGTTTGAGGTGGTCACTAACACTTTCTGGTAAACCATGGTAAGCCACCATGTGGTGAAAGTAGTTAATACATTTTGCAGAGTTTTTACATAAAGTACCTTTAAACAAGATCTGAACTGTATTTTTACATGACTTCTGTGTTTTTGTTGGTTTAATGTTTAGTTTTCCAGTGTTAGCCTGTTAGGCTGATCGTCCATATTTGAAATCTCATCCAAGAGAAAACAAAACAAACACAAACAAAGAAACATGTACAACAGGGAATATTTTGACACTTTACATAAGCCATTCTAAAATTCTAATTATTATTATTGTTGTTAAAGGCATGAGTGCGGTGTTTGCGTCTTTGCGGTGGTGTTTACCTTGCTGAAGTCCACCGTGCTGTTCTCGCGGCTGCCTCCGTTGCCACTGTTGATGCGACTCTCGCTGTTTTTGCTGTTGTCGAGGTTTCCGGGAGCCGACTGAGGCGACGACAGCAGACCTGCAGAGACGGAGACAAACGCTCAGTCTGTACGGCCTTAAGGGCGCAATAAACAAAAACTTGACCCATCAAAACCAGAGTCAGACTGCAAACATCTGCAGCAGCTGTTTGCTAAAACAGCGAGATCTCACACAAGGGTCAACCAACAGTGATCTACCTCCTCCCTTCCTTCTTTCTTTAGCATCATTCCTACATGTCAGGCTGCACCATAATGAGGACGTTTCTGCCACTTAATTAAAGCTGAATAATCTTTTTAATCTTTTTTCTGAAGCCTCTATGTTAAATAAATAAATAAATCACCCCCCTGCACAGCTGTTACGAAGAGGGAAATTAGCTATAGAGACCAAAACAGTTTTTGTAGCGGGCTGTAAACATGTTTCTTTCTGCTGTAAAGTTGGACATTTTAACATGGGAGTCTACAGGGACTGACTCACTGCTGGAGCCTCAAGTGGACGTTAGAGGAGCTGCAGCTTTTAGACCTTTTTGGCTTTATGTTTCAGCCCAGGAGGTTGAAGCTTGATCTGCACTTATGTAGTGAGGGATACTGCCATGACATGTTTGTTGTAGACACTCTGATCTTCTCCTTAAGGCTGAGCAGTAATCTTAGTTTCTGATTATTATTCCTGTTGTCAGATCTTTGAGCAGAGGTAGCTGACAGGTGCTGACAGCTCAACAGGCGACACTTTAACCTGAGAAAACTACACCAGGTCACTGCTAACAGGCATCACTGTTACAAACACACACACACACACACACACACACACGTAAACCATTACATCACTGCCTCGCCGCAGCAGCCTCGTTTCCCGTTACAGTCGAGCAGTGTGGATATCGAGACCTGACGTTAAATGTGTGCACTAAAACGATCTCTGACTCCAACCTTACTGTCAGAGCATTTTTAAATCCACCTGCTTTCAGGTTCATTTTTTACTTGTGCAGAAAAATGACGCCACACATTTGATTCAATCAAACAAAAAACAAAAAAAAAGTAATTTTTAAAAGCTGGCGGAACATTTTGAGTCATGTAAAGGTTTGAATTATGTGCCTCTATGCAGCAAGAGGTCTGCTATTTTTCACTGGGGGAAAGGGAGAACCGCCAACCTGCCACATCAGCCACACACCTCCTAAAAGGACACCTTTAGCCACAACTGTGACCTTTCTAATCTTACTATAACGATTGTACCATATGTATGTATGTGTATTCCCTACCTCCTCCTAGACGCGTTAATCAATCTGGATGAAACTTAATATTTCATAAACTGCCTAGGGTAGCAGGATTATCAACATCTATATAGCTTTGGGAATTTTCTTTATAACACTCAAATCCTTATAAATTATATATATTATGTATAGTAGCCGATCTCAAAATGAACAGCGACATCTACGTTACGTGTATGTTGTTGTTTGTAAATACATTTTGCTAAACAATTTTTAGTACAGTGGCACTTTGGGGTCACTGGAATGTGTTGTCATGCATATCTGTAAATAAGTGTTCACAGTGATGCAAATAGTGCCTGTAGTTGTAAAAAAAAAAAAAAAAAAAACTGTCTTACACAATGAATATGTAGCTTGCAAAGAAGAAGACAATAAATATATGTTTTTATTAATAATTTGTTTGGTGTTTATGAACAACTGTGTTTGCCAGATCTCACTATATACAGTGATATAATGAACATAAAAAGAATAACATGATATATTAACATACGTGTCTGTGTTTTAATGCTTGAGCGAAGCGAACAAGCGCCGCAGGCCTGGCAAAAAAAAAAAAAAAAAAAAACTGCTCGTAGAGCAGGTTTTTGCTAGTTAGAATAAATATTTTGTGTGGGCCTGCATACTGAGGTGTATTAGGACCACTGAAGGTTAAAAAAAAATTCAGGGTAAAATTCTGGAGAAAAAAAAATCAGATTTTACAGTCATAAATTTATGAGAAACTTGCTCATTTTCTTCGTGTAAATTTACAAGTTTAATCTCAGAAAATTAAATGTATTTTTTAACCCCCCCTCGCTCAGCCCTTTTAATTTTTTTCCTTCAGTGGTCGTAATATACTGTTGCACCATCATGTGGACATTTGCCTGTAGCTTTTTTAAGACACACTGAAGCATGACTGTAAAAGATGTAACTGTAGCAGCTGAACGTGGCGCGGTCAATTATGCAGATCGGTTTCCTCTGTTACTGGACCAGCTCCACTCTGAGGTTACATCAAACATCTACAGTCAAACATACAGTACATCTGTAGTCACGTCTACCCCAAAATATGTGGCCACAGAGGTGGCTGGTGTGGGGTGTGTTTAGCAGCAGGCACTACTTTGAAGGCTGTACTTCTCTAAAGAGTGTATACACAACAATATAACCCATAACAGGAACCTGTAGATTGTAATTTAGAGAAGATTCCAGATGAAACTGAGACAAGTTCATGGCTGAGAGAAAATGTCTCAGTTCTGTTTGCTGCTTCTGCTCCACAAACGCTGACTGCACAAATCAAAGCCCGACTCTGTCCATGCATTTAAAATTTTTTCTCCGCATCAGCACCTGTAGGCCGTCACGCTGAGTGACTGCTTCCTGTTTCTTTGTAACGTCAGCTTTTTACGCTTCACCACATGAATTGTAACTGAGTGATGAGTCGGTGTTCATATGATCAAGTGTCAGTGGGTTTTGATTCCTTTACAGATCATTAACACATGGGAAGTAAAGGGATTCACTCGAGCGTCCAGATTTCTCTGAAAACACTGAGGCGAGCAACTGTTTTCTATCGCTGATACAAACAATTTTCTCTCCGGAGTTTGGAACTAAACAGGGAACAAAAAGGTTCACAAAGAGGAAAAAAGCTCTTTACGACTTGATTTTCTAAGTTAAAAAGCACTGAAAAACTTTTTTCCCCAGCTGATTTTAAAGATTTAAAAAAATTACTTAAAAGTTATTCTGCTTGTTTTTTGCCAGCAAAGCAGCAGCTTTTTGTCACCACACAATTTAATGATTGAAAAAACTTCTGAAACTTTCGCCTGATCTTTTATCGTTCATAAAGGAGAAAAAAATAATGTAGATTGGACCTCCACCGGCCTTTCAGGGCCTCCGTAGATGCTGGATATGATCAAACCTCAGATACTCCTCTTGTCCATCTGAACACACTCAGTAATGGTAATAAGAGAGGGAAGGCATCGCTTTCAGTTTCCAGCATCTAACCACCAAAAGGTCCAGTTCAGGTTTTTCACTGTATCTTGCAGCAGGAAGCTCTCTGCTGCAAATCACAGGGAACAAATCTCAACTAGAGACATCCAAACTGGTAATTCAATTCAAACCAGATGTCTAAAACACTGAATGTTACAGCCTTTTAATGACAGGCATCACCCACGGCCTGCCACTGCACCAAGATGAGGTGGTTTCGGAGCTCTGTCAGTGTGTTTCTTTAATTTCTGACTGGCTTAAACGGAAAAACTGAGACGCAGAAGTGTACGTAGTAGACGTAGACGTGGAAATAACCTTATTTTTCTGAAGACATCCACGGCTGTTCAAATGTTTTATTAATGGATGGTTTATTAACTCCAGGTTGCTGGCAAACCAGATAGGGGCAGGGTTAGGTTGCATTTTAGCCACTTCCTAAATTAGGATATTTTTAGGATCCAGAAGATTTTACTTTTCAAATGAACTCTCTTACATTTTGGCCTTACAGCTCTTATGTTTTAAGATTTCCATTTGGCTATGCAAATAGGTTAAAATTCCACATAAAGGAGACCAGTGTTAGTTTTTAGCTCAGAAATCTGTCAGCTAATATTCACCTCTCTTTATCAAACATTTTCCTATTTGAAACACCCAAATGAAAAACCTTTAAAAAGAAAAACTTGGATACCAAAATGTACAAGACTTAATTTGAAAGGTAACATTTCCAGGTTTCTGAAAATTTAGCATGTGGCTCAAACCAAACCATAAGCTTAACCCTAGACAGGTTGCCGGTGACCTGGTTGATGTTAAGAGGTTAACAAAAACCATATGATGCCAGGTCTCCAGGACACTACATCCACTCTCATCTCAACACAACAACAAGATAGGAGGTTCCACATTGTCGGGCTATAAGTGAAATATTTACAGAGCACAGACCACTACATCAGCAAAACAAAACAAGAAAAGTCATGCAAAATCATACCCACAAAAAAAACACCAGTCATGGACTCTGCCCACCAGCAATAGCCAACATATTCATTCAATCATCCATCTTCAGCTTCATCAGCACTTCAATGAAACACGGCGTGAATTTAGTCTCCATGCTTCATTTTAAAGCCGGCATATTTCAGAGCAGGAGCAAGTGTCGTTAGTATAAATAGCACCGAGCTGGAGGAAGGCCATGCCCTGCCATATTTGCCTGTTTGAGGAACCAGCTGGTCCTGATGTAAAACCACGCCATCTTTGTCTTCAATCTCAAACGCCTCCTCTTCCTCCTCTTCTGGGGGGTAAACCACTACCTCGGGGATCCCCGCTCCTCCCACCAGCCCCTCAGGAGCAGAGCAGCGGCGTGGAGAGGCAGAGGGGACGGGAAGGGTGAGTCCATGAGGCTGACTGGGCTCAGAGAGGTGGCGGCCATAACGGTATAGAGGAAGAGTGGTCTGTGATGAGGAGGCGGAACTGGGGAGGAGGCGTCTGAACAGACCAGGGACATTTGGAGAGGGGGGAAGGGTGGCGAGGTCGAACGAGCCCACAGAGCAACGACGGAGGAGGGAGAGACGAGAGGAGGACAGACCCTCCCCTGAGGAGAAGGAAAAGAAAGATGATGATGATGATGATGAGGCTGAACGATGCTGCATGCAGAGGAGACATGAAGCCAGTGTGCATTTATTCAAAGTGATTGATCAGTGAGTTAGTGGCGCTCATAAAAAAAACACACAGTCACAGCAAAAGTTTCAGGCAGTAAATAAAGAGGACATGATGGTTCTGACCAAACTATCGTGTATCATCAGCCTTCATCCCTTCCTCTGTGGGGTAGTGGCTTTTTAAAACTAAACTCCTCTCCATGAATCAAAATGAAGATGCTAAATTTGATAATGTTTAGGTGAATTTTGTGTTTTCAACAGTGCAGTGTGCTACAGAATCAGTCGAGTTTGAACACCGACTCAGTTTTACCATTTTTACACATCTGAAATTAAGTGGGGAGTAAAAAGAAATCTAACAATCCACTGTTGATTACAGCTTATTGTACAACTCCATGAGGTCACCACCTGGGGTGATTTCCAGTTTCCAACAAGTCAGTCTTGTCCAAAGTTAACTGGCAGAACTTCTTTCTTCCTAACGAGCAAGAGCTGCTTAATTAAGCAAAGAGAAACCGCAATCTAGTCCAATCCAGTCTATGTATGTTCTCAGTTATCCAGGTCCCAGTAGTCCAAAGTGCTTGAGTCGAAGGCAACTGGACTTCTTTTAGGTTCCTGAAGGTGTTTCACCTCTCATCACAAAGGCTTCTTTAGTTCTACAAACTGATGGGAAGTCCCAGGTATTTAACCTCTTGTGGGGCTGTCACTTTGGAGGCAGTCCCAACACGCCTGGACTTGTCAGGACGTTTGTGAGTCGCTGCCTCACCCTATCATCATGTGAGTCATTAAAGTCACACGGGTCACGATGTGAATGGTGGTTAAATCAGCTGAGGAGGGATCTGAGGACTTCATTATGCATGGCTAATTGATGCTGTTGTAGACCACCACCTCTCTTCAATGATGGTTGTTCTAGTTGGACACTGGCCTCCTCCTGTCTCAAACCATATGTCTTCTCTTTCCAAAGTATGAACATTTGTTTCCCTTCTCCTTTAAGTGCACATAAAAGAAGTCCAGCTAACTTCAACTCAAGCACTTCAGACAACTTTAGAACATGAAGGACAGTCATCCCAGAACATTTCAAAAACTTTGAAAGTTTAGTAACTAAACACCATCAAACTATGAACCTGGCTCTTACAAGGACTGCTCTAAAGAAAGATCAGACCAGTAGCTGGTTTTCCACCATTGCAGTGTATTAACAGTTCTGCTTGGGTGCCTGTTGGAGAAGTTTAAGAAGCAAACATTACGTAGTTTTATGCCCCTCTGCAACCCTCATTGACGTCTTTGGTTGTTCCAAGAGCTTAAATGCCAAGTGTCTAGACCAAGAGCATGACGAGATCTAGGGCCTCCATCATCTCTTATTAGACTTCGTCATGCTCTCCTGTCTGCAGTGAGCATGCTAGGTTTCAGCTTAGATTTTATTTTAAATTTCTAAATCTATGTTTACTCCATTACATGCAGTAATAGTTGAGGTAACTGGCCATCAGTACCACACTGGTGGAAAAGAGATTATAGAGTAGAGAAATTACTAGCCACAGAAATCACCAATTAACAGCACCTCAGGTTAGGGTCCACATCAACGCTTCTAAGAGTTCAAGCAGAAGACACACCAAAACCAGACTGGTGTCAGTGTCTCTAAAAGCTAGTGACAGCAGAACCTATGGGTGGGAAATTCGTAGATTACTTTGCAGATGCAGCTCACAGATCCTGTCTGCCATGAATCTAGACCCAGTTTCAAAAGCCTGGTGCTGGTGTCCTTAAAAGCTGGTACCACCTTTGCACCATACAACTACTGGGCCCAAAGATGGAACCATTGACATCTGCTCATCTGGTTCCCACCATGAGCCTGGAAGAGAAGCTGTGATGTGTGGGGGAAGCCCGACTAGTGACACTGTTGGAGATTTCTTCTGAATTCAAGCCAACATCCTGCAGAGGAACATCATTATTTAGTGGGACCATCCTAAGTTTTTAAGCAGGACAATAAACCAGATACCTCCAGGCCAAATTTGATAAAGAAGCAGAGTGACAAAGGGATGCATCAGAACACCTGACCTCCACAACCACCCACCTAAACCCAACTGATGTGGGCTGAGGTGAGCTGGAGATTAGAGCATTAGCATCTTGTTCGAGACTTTTGGAAAAGCTCCAGGTGATGGAGACTCATGAAGATGGTGAAAGCTGTTATCAAAGAAGCATGAAGCTAGTCTTTGAAACTGACGTCCTACATGAGTATTCATTGCTAAGCCCTGATGTTTTCAGTTTTGTTTTTAACTATAGAAACGAGTAAATCTGAAGAAAACTTAAGTGAATCAGTCCGTGCAAACTTTTAAAAGCTGCTGCAGCTATAAGGTCATTTAGAAACGCAAACATTAACTGTCACGTCACACACGTCTTCCATCGGAGGGATTAATGGCTGCAAACGGAGTTCAGCCCAAACCGCAGCATTAAAACATTCCTCACTCACAAACAGGATTTAGGAGTCCGGATATTAAAACACTGACTCGACTCATGCTATTAGCTGGTTATTAGCTCGCCAAGTCAGCAGGTCCAGTCAGGTTAGCGCCGACTGGCAGGAAGCCCCAGTAAATATTAAACAGGACAAGGTCACAGTCGATCCAGCCACGGGCAGGTACAGGTGAGAAACAAGATGCATTCATTAAAGCCACAAACATTTTGTTTAGAATTAACTACAACCAAACTAAAGCCATAAAACTCATCACCAACACTCAAAAACCATGCCAACATGATGCCGTGCACCAATCCGAGACCAGTCGTCTTGTCACCCCGTTACCTCGACCAATCAGGATGGACAGACTCTAAATTCTGCCCAACAACAGAAACCAAGAACTATGAAGTTCTTAGAAAAGAAAACAGCACATCAATATGAGAAAAACCAAAACCACAAATCTCAGTGATAAAATATGCAGAAAGCAGAAGAATTTTTATTTATTATTCTTTTAAATACTGAGGGTTACCTGTGTGTGCACTACTGGATGTTCTAACAGTTATCAGTTAATTACTTTGACATTAAGGAGATCTTATACCCAACGGCACCTTCTTAAGTGCTCTTTTTTATTTCCTCCCCGATTTCCACCATGGATCTAACCTTTGTTTGTTCACTGAAGAAATTCAAAAACATTCCTATTATTTCAGATAATTCCACAACAAAACAAGAGTAGAACTAAACCTTACAGCTGTTGTGCCTCAGCAGTTAAAACATTTTCATTAAAAAGGTCACAGAGGGTCAAACTGGTGTGTGAATTGGTTTTCTGCTTTCTGCTCCTGCAGGGGTCCAAAGACTCGGATTGTCCTACAGACCTGCAGGTGAATATCTAAAGAAGCGAGTTTCAGAATGACAAGAGCGCTGCGGTCTCACCATTGCGTTCCAGTAAATTGGGCTCGGAGTGTTTCTTGCCTATATCAGCAAAGGATCGGACCAGCGGGATGCGGTTGCTCAGCTTCTTTTCATTCTGATGGTGGTGACGCCTCAGCATAGCCTCCCTCACCTTCTCCTGAGCACTCTCCTCCAGCTGACCAGACACCAGCATGCTGTCGATCACCATGTCTGTGAGGAAGGAGGACATGAGGTCAACTGATGAGCTGCATACAGCGGATTGGACTGTTTGTGTTCACAAAATAGCTGGAAAAGTATCTGTAGGATTATTTTTTGAGAAACAGCTTTAAAACATCCACAAACAGCAGATACCAGTGGACACAGTTGAGCATTTTCCTCAGGAGGTGGTGGAGACCAAAAACAGAGCTAAAGGAGAGAATGCTGAATACAAACACCACTCTAAAAGTTTCTGAATGTTGAAATGAGTACTAGTAAACTTGAGTTTA
Organism: Heterochromis multidens; assembly: GCA_015108495.1. Lineage (NCBI taxonomy): Eukaryota > Metazoa > Chordata > Actinopteri > Cichliformes > Cichlidae > Heterochromis > Heterochromis multidens. The sequence goes on from VUQS01068677.1 coordinate 14,310, forward strand.
CAAGTTTATGTTAAAATGAGACAATGAAATATGTGTTCTGCCCCAGTGTTAACTGGAGGTATTGTGCTCATATCTTCTTTTGTGATTTTATTCGTGGACAGCTTTGCTTAATTCATAGTCCAAAATAATCCTTATTTATCATACATTGGGCCTTTGTGGCAGCCCTTTAGTTTCTCCTCTTTGTAAAACAAGTTGTTTTAGCTCCACCCTCCCTAAAATTAAACTTTCTTGTGATTGGCTGATGTCAGGAAGCCTGCCGAGGGGCAGCACCCAGAATCTCTTGTACTGACAAGAGATAACCACATAAACTGAGAGCTGTGTTTTTTAAACCTTCTTTATTGTAGTGTCATCAAAATGATCCAAAACTCATGTTTAACTTTTCCGTGATCTTCTTCTACAGTAATTTATTCATTTGTGGACTCTAAAATACATTTTAACTCTCCAATCTGTAATAAAATCCTCAAAAGAATTTGTAAAAATAACAAAACTCTTAAAACTGAATTTTAAATAGTTTTTCTTTAAAAACCTAACTAAAATTTTAAAAAAAATTAGATGAAAATTAAAAACTGAACTTCTTCAAAAAAAGACATCTTTTCTTGCCATTGAAGCAGTAGGGTGTCAAAATGACTCCACCTGTTTGTTCTGGTTGGCTTTGAATATTGGTGGTTTTAGTGTTAACAGCTTTGGCAGGAGAACACATTTAGACCGTATTAAAGCCCAGCCCAAGTTGAACTAATCGGACCTCCTTTTAGATTAAAACAAAGTTCATCCTCACTGCTGTGAAAACTTCAGATGTTTTTGGAGGAATTTTGTGTAGAAAATCTGTGTCATGTGATGAAATATTTGAGTCAATTTCCTCCGACTCTGAGGAAACGGCAGCATTAGGTTGCTCAGGAAACGCATTCCTGCTGCTGAGCGCTCTGACCTGCGATCTCCTCGATGGTGTTGGCCCTCATGTCGAGCAGCACGGTGCCGTTCAGGATGCAGGAGCGCAGCTCGAATAGGCTGTGCAGGGACAGAGTCGCCACGTAGGGTTTACTCCAACGCTCACCGCCGTCCTCCACATCCTCCTCAAACTTCAACCACCTGAACACACACACGCACACTAAATAAATACCAGGAAAATTCGAGTCTTTACCAAACATTTGAAGAATGCCAGGCTCCAAAACCTGCAGTCTGATTTCTGCTAATACTATAATGCTACACTAATGTGGACTGACCCACTTTTCTCTGCTGTGTAAATAACATAATCTGATGTGTTTGACATATTTTCTTTGGTTTTGTTTATCCAAACCACAAGACTCCACTTTGTCTTCATCAGTTTCCTCTTAAATACAGTGAGGTTTGTTTGGAAATCTTCATCATCCTCACAGCTTTCTTCAGTCAAAGTCTGGATTAGAGATGAAACATCCTGAGTGTTAACCTGAATCAGAAATGCTGAATAAACAAAGGCCTCACCTGTGCACAGCATGGAGGATTACTCCTCAAAGCACAGTGAAGTGGTGTGTTATTAGAAAGCACAGCAGGAGGCGTGTTTTTCAAACACAGGGGACCTTCTGAGATTTAAGATGTGAAATTATGAGATTAAAGTTAGCACCTGGAACATGATGCAAGTTTAGAGAAACTAAAGAGTGTCCTCACCTTGCCATCTCCTTCCACTCCTGGACGTCTCCGTCTCTGAAGGCGAGTTCGTCTAGTTCAGTGAACAGATCGTGGGGGATGTGCTCCTCATCGTCGTCCTCCGTGCCGAGGATGAACTGGACCCTCTGAGACGGTGTGTCTGTAGGGACACAAACGCTTCAGCACGCTGCTGTTGTATGATTAACCTTTGTGTTTATCCAGGAGTATGATTAAAATCTGACCGTATAATGGCGAGTCTGGCCCGTCCTCCCGGTCTGAACGCTCTCTTCGTTTCCTGTGATGTCGATGTCCTCGGTGACGATGTCTTCTCCGGCTTTGACGGCCCAGTGGAACGTGAACGCCAACATACACCGCCCTGTGACCTGATGGAGAAAAGCAGGAAGGTCAAGTCCAAAATAAAAAAAATATATGGAACAACCTGACCAGGAGAGAACTAAAGACTTCTACCTTTCCACCAAGTTTGATGAAATTCAACTCGACATGTCTGCTAACAAACAGATAAGTGGAAACAAACCTACTAAAATCCATGTAAAACTGTATTAAAAAAAAACAACAACAATTATTAACTAACCAGAAACCTAGATTAGAGTCACACATGGTGAAGATTTAAAGAAAACATTGAAAGTACATGACTGGGTGGGCAGCTTACATCCCGCCTCCAAAGCTCCCACAGCATATTGTGATTCTCTGTGCAGTTCTATGGATTAACCATACCAACTCTGCTGTGGCTGATGGTCAGATGTGCTGTGAAGCTCACTCCCTCTCCTTCTTTCCTTTGGTTAAGCAAACATGTTTAAAATAATGAGAATCATTCACCTTTTGTGGGTAACATTTCGTTACTTCAGTAAAGTTCATCAGATTTTCTCTCACTGTGTGCATGTATTAACTTTTCAGTTAGTTGCTCGTTATGGTGCTTAATTGTTAGAACATTCTTTTGCACTTTATGGTAGGACTGTATCAAATTAGCAGCCTAATAATATGAAAACAAGCTAAACTGTTTATCTAATGAACTCTGAAGAGAATCTTATATTTACATGTGAACTAGAAGGAGAGACATTTTGTTTCGGTGAATATTAACAGGGACGTGGGAAGAGCCTTGAAGTTGGGGGTGCTGCAGTAGACGGTGCATTTTTTATGCTTGCATGGTGGTGGTGGTGGTGGTGGTGGTGGTTACTAGACTACAAAGTATATTCCAATAACAGTCTATAAAGTATACTTCATACACATTTTTATTTAACAAGTCTGAGTTATTTTTGGTAAACATTCCACTCATGTTGTCACATTCTGTACAATGACAATAAAAGTCTTGAATCTTGAATCTAATATAACTGTAAAATTAATTAAAAACATATCTGTCTCGCAACTAGTGGACACTGACGCACAAAGATAGCCAAACATAGCCAAATACGTTTTGCAGAAAAGGTATTAGTGTGAAATTACTGCTTAATAACAAGTCAAAGTTTTACCTTTATCTTGGTGCACGGTTACAATACCCCAAATGTAGCTTGGCACTAAGGGTTAAGGAGATAAATTCCTTCATGAGGCCTCTGATGTCAAAAAGTGTTCAAAATGTCTGTGTGGACATTCATAAGGGCCAGGTGTGTGAGTCTTTTCTGTGACATTGTGGACCATAGCCATGTTTTTAGTCATCTCGAGTTAGAGAAGGATCTCTCCGATGAGGCCAATGATATTGGTAAACACGGGCACAGTTGTATGAGTTTTTCAGCCTCTGTGAACAGAGCTCTGGTTTGAGGATGGAGCTTAGAAAAACATAATGCAACATCTTTCACTGTCCCACATCGAGAGTCTCTGGTGACACCAGCAAGCATTTTGAGCTGGAGATCAAGGCGGTCTGTGTCCAGCTCCTTGGGGAGCTGAAAGAGCTCCAAATCATCCATTCCTCCATCTGCTGCCAATATAATTGCCATCTCTCGATTCGATGCTAGTGTCATATTTTCTTGATCGAACCGTCTGTTCAGCTCCACTGACACCATAAAACAAATCACATTTGCTGTGTCATGCGCCACAGCCTCTGGTTTCATGGTTTGGTGAAATCGACTCGGGGTTCTGCTCACTCTTGTGACGAGTGGCAATTCCATGTTCATTTTCTATGCACAAGTTTCAACTTTGTGAATCATTTCCTCCACAATTTTATCATCCCTTCACAAGTGACTTCTTTGAGAACCAGGTCCAGTGTGTGGTTGTTAGAATGAACATGCACTAACTGAGGGAAATTCTTTAAGGCGAGCCTGGACTCCTGAGAAATATCCCAGCATGTTATTGGCTACATCAAAGCTGCTGCTGCAAGACATTCAATAGGGATGTTCAGCCCCAAAAAGACGTCCCTGATGCAGGGGAAGAGAGTTTGTCCAGTGCTGTCATGAGCATTATAAAAACCCCAAAACAGACAGCGAGACTCAAGGCTTCTGTCAACAAATCGCAAACTACACAAGAACTGCTCTGTCACGCTCACATCAGTAGGCCATTAGCTGTTAATCTATAAGATCTGGATTCTGATGAACAGGTTACAATTTCCCTTTGAATAACATAGGTAAACTGCTGGATGATTTCATTTTGTACAGTTTTAGACATCCAATTGTCTCTTCTTGTCATCCATTCTCATTCCTTTGAGAGGTTTTAGGTCCATTCCAGCCTGAGTTCATAAAGTATTCAATCACTTGTGGTGTCTCCCCTGAACAGGATACCCCTGCTGCCCAGGAATCTAATGGATCAAAACAGTAGTTCCAAAACATTTTGTGCGGTTGCTTGCTGTGCGGTCATTAATGGGCAGATTACCAAAAGCATTTTGTCTTTGAACTGAATAAATGTGTAGTTTTGATCGTTCATGGTCCTTGAATTTAGCAGTAGCTTTATGCCAGTTTCCAAAGCCCTCTGCCAGAAATGGACTGTTCGCCCGAAAACAGTCTGCATTAACAAGGGGTTCCATTTTGTCTGAGTGTGCACTGAAATGACATTTTAACTTCTGATATTTCTCTTTAACCCTGTCCCGATTTCCTCAAGAGGCTTCGTTTTTTTCCCCCGGGCCACATTTATCAATATAAATTGCCCAACAGGAGAAAATTTCACAATGTTTCATTTCCACTTTATCTGCAGAAATTAAATGTTGATGGAAACACATTTCCTGCAGCTGGACATAAAACAAACGCCCTCTCTGACTCCAGCCTCATGAGGACCTGCTCGATTTACTGCCGTTTTCATATTCTTTGACACAAAATAAAATATTCAAATAATCCTTTTCCAGTGTCTCAGGGTTCTATTCAACAGTTTAAAGGCATGTGAGTTGAATAAACCTCACTGAACCTCATGCTGACTTTCCACATTTAAACACCGTCTGTCTGTCTGTAGTAAACGTGTATAAATATAGGCTGAGTCATTTTTGTTACTGTGTGTTTGACTGTAAACACACACAGAAGCATCTTTGTGTTGGTGTATAAACTCACTCTCCAGTTCCTCTTTCTCAAAGTTGGTGTAAAGGGTGGAGCTGGTCTTGCCCTGGTCCAGCACGGCCTCCTCATCGTTCCCCTGCAGAACACACACAGATTCACAGATAACATAAGAGAGGGTTTAAAAAGTTCATTTTCTAAATATGTCTAAATATGGTCGCTTCTGACTCAAAAAAAACAACATGGTGCCAGCCAAAATGCTAACATTGAGGCTTCAAAATGTGGAGACAAAACCTGTGGGTGACGTCACGATGGCTACTGAGGTTAGAACAGGGTTGTCGTCTGAGGTACTTTCCACTGAAAAGGCAGATGCTGCCAGGTAGATTCATCACAATCACAGAGTCTGAAGCTTTAAATACTAACCCTGCCAGGATGCTGGAGCCTCCACCGATACACCACCAAAATGCTTTGAAAAGAAGCCGCTTGAGCTCTGAAGATTCTTTTGGCAGATACTGCTTGGATCACACAAAGTAATAAACACGTCTCATCCCAAACCGAATGGTTACACCCAGCAAATCAATTAATCACCAAACAAAGTCATGATGAAAATGATGGTGACATATGTCCACTAAATGAACTGCTTAATGCCCATTATATAAGGAGGAGTGAACTACTGACAGCCAGAGAGTCTGGCTCTGCCCACAGCTGGTGGAAACGCCGTGGCTCAAACTGTACAACAGGAAGTGGTGTGACAGCTGGACATCAGGAGGGAGAGACAGAGATAACCAGAGGAAAACAAATGAAACAAAGAGCTGCTCTGACCTAACTAACTCGACCACAACCTGCTAAACTAAGAGTGCTCCGCAAAACACAATGACTCGTGTTGTGTCTCCCCAGAATCATGCTGTAAATATGAGTAATGCAAGCACACACACACACACACACACACAGACACACAGTAAAGTACATGCGTGTGGTCATAAAACCAGCAGCTGATTTCAGTCAAACAGCTGCTTGTAGTTCCACGTGTTTGATCTCTTTGTGTAAAATGTTCCCGTGTAGGAAGCGCGACAAAGCAACAACAAACATCTCTCCATCTGCACGTTAGTGCTAAGTACTGTATTCCTGACACCCTTTTCTAGTTCCTCCTGGGGCATCCCGAGGTGTTTCCAGTCCAGATGAGATATATAAACTCTCCAGTGAGCTCTGGGTCTACCTCAGGGTCTCTTTCCAGTTGAGCATGCCCCAAAAAAAAACCTCCAAAGAGGAGCACCCAGAAGGGATCCTGATCAGATGCCCGATCCACCTCATCTGGTTCCTTTCTGGCCCTACTCTGAGCTCCTCTCTAAGGTAGGGCTGAGCGATTAATCGAATGTTAATGCATTTTAGGCTTCCAAGCTCTCACAGGAAACCTGTGAAAGCAGTCACAAGGTTTCTGTAGGTGAACCTCTGGACTTTCCCACAGTTCATGACCAAGTCAGGGTTGGAATGCAGACCGAGTCTTCGCCACAATGGCCCAATACAACGCCCGCATTATTATGGATGTTGCACCAATCTGTTACATCACTTGTCAACAAGATCCCAAGATACCTGAACTTCTTTTGTTCGGTGAACCAACCCAGAGAGGGCAACTTAGTTTCCCAGCAGAAAATCATGGCCTCAAATCACAGTTCAAAAGATGGACGTAGCTTCCAGATCAGAAAAACAAAGCCAGTGTAGAACCCTGTGTAAACCTGCATTCTATCTGAAGGGCAACAGATGGCGATAGGTGTGGTTGCAAAAAAGATTTCCAGTCCTACAGATGTTCAGGAGAAAAATTATTTCTGTCTTGACATCTGTAAACATTTTCCTGCTTGGATTACATGCTCAGTCATTTTGAGTCAAACTGAATAAAAAATGAAGTCTATTTGGTAAATCTTGGTCATACTATTAATGACACTGACAAGTTGTTAACCAATGGTCAAACAGTTTCACAGTCAAACCCACCCCTCCGCATCACATCTGTTCTTTGATAGTTTCACATTGCACATAACCACAAGCAACTGACACCTGCAACACAGACGAGTCTGGGCATGCTCGGACTTCTGCACACTGAGACAAACAGCACATTTCTGACTGTTGGACTGACTTTGAAATTAGAGATTAATGTGACTGTACTTGTTTATCTCATATCCTTAAGCAGGTTTTTTTTTTTTTTTTCAACTGGGCGTTTCTGCTGATGAAAAGCTTGCCGTGTATGGAGTAAAGACAGGTGAGTCATTTTACACAGGTAAAAACAACATGAAGACAATTTAGCTGATATCTGCCCATTTATCATAATTACAATCAGCTAAATTGTTGATGGTCAACGTGTGAAAGTCTCTGATGTCTGCATTTCTCTCTCACCTGCTCGCTACTGCATTATCTGAATTTGAGCCACACATCGTGCAGAGAGAGCACTGCCCTAACATGTCATCTTTCCTTTCAGTAACCCGCTGTTACGTTTTTTGTTTTGTTGCAGTGCAGGAAGTGAAAACAAATATGGCCGATCTGGAACAGTTTATCTGAAAGCTTTTAAGTTATGTAAGAATCTGTTCAAACGTTGGCCATAAAAAGCATTCAGCACATGAAAAGCTGAACTCTGAGGCAATGTAACCTGAGCATCAGATCTCAGCAACTACATTAAAAACAGTGACACTGAATTATAAAAATTGTTTATCACAGCAGGGCTGCACCATAATCATGTCAGTATAAATTTTTACTCAATGTAAAAGTGTCATATCGCGATATCATTCCTATAGCAACGCCATGCGTTGCACAACAACGAGCCAAGCATGTCTGAGAGCGAGAGCCAAGCGTCAGCCTGTGGTGATGACAGAGTATCTAAAAAGGGAGCTACAACAACCTCCAACAAAGAACAGTATGACAAAGAAAACTGTTCCTGCTGAAGCTGGAAGCAACAAATGTGTTTCAGCACTTGAGGCAAAAAACACTGAGACTACAAAGGAGGAGATGCTAGCAGCTGGTGATGTGCAACCCAAATGTAAACAGAGTGTCACTAGAGCACTCGCAAGTTGCACTTCATATGATAGGAAGAGCAAATGGTGGATGGAAATTACTGATGCAGTTACATGGTGGAAAAGCAGGACTTTAAGCAGCTGGTTAAAAAAAAACTCAACCCTAGATACAACCTCCCAGGTAGGAAATATGTTCCAGTTTATTCGGCAGCTCCTGAAGAGTAACAAGGTTACGGTAGTTACTGTTAAAGCGTAAAGCAGTTGGGTTACACTGTTACTTAAAATTTCCAGAGAAAATGATAGCTAGGTTACTTTTATGCTCACATTTGACTTATGCTGTGTCACTGGATACAATACTGCTGCTGGCGCCTTTCAATAGATTCACTCTTTGAATTAGGAGTCTGTCATCAATGAGAGCAGCTCATTGGAAAAGGAGGATGGAAAATTCACTTCATTTATTTACACTTATAAATGCTGCTGCCTGCGAGCTGCGAGCTTCAATAAAACTTTGTTCAGTATTTTTTTCTGTATTCAATTCAATTCTGTCTATATAGCGCCAAATCACAACAGTCGCCTCAAGGCGCTTTATATTGTAAGGTAAAGACCCTACAATAATACAGAGATATTTATGTATTATCATAAATAATATCACCCACCCCTACATCACACGGGAAGCAGAGAATGAAATCAGTAAAATGTTTCTGTGTTTCATTTACAGTAAGAACTGGACTCCTGCATGCATTGGAATAGATCTGAGGTCATGACAGACCCAAACATACAAGGAGGAGGAGGAGGGGGAGGAGAAGCCTCCTACGCCTGATGTGGTGAAAGCGTAGACGCCTGCAGTTCTCAGTCCAAATAAGCTGCGAGTGCCTGAGAGCAGAGTGACAGATCCATCCGGTTCAGTGGGGTTAAAGATAGATTTCACACACTACCGGACACACACACAAAACTCGGGGGGGTTCCTGCTTTCCCGTCATTACAAACACTGTTATCATACGCAGCCAACACCACGCCGGCCAACAGGAAGTGCAGATATGTTAGCTCTGCTGCTTCTCCTTCTTTTTCATAGCGTTTGACAAGCTACAAAACTTTCAAAACAACTTCGCAAAAAACCTTCTGGGAGTAGTAGTTTCTGAGTGTAAACTCGGTTTTTGGAGGTTGAACAAATAAAAATCAACTGAATTTCTTAATAAATGTGGTTTTTCATTGAAAAAAAGAGAATTAAAGACCTGGAAACTTCCCAGTTTTATGCTTTATGGTGTTTATTTACAGGCTCTACTGCAAAGATGGCCTGGTTACCTCTGCTCTCAGCTGACTGTTTAATATACACTCACCAGCCACCATTTAGTTGCTGAAGATTTGTCAGCTGAATCCATGATGTGAATCTCCTGTTCAACCACATCCCAAAGGTGCTCTATTGGATTGAGATCTGGTGACTGGAGGCCATTGGAATAGGAGCGAACTCAATAGATAAGTACAAATGGACATGGACAGCAACAATACTCAGGTAGGCTGTGGTGTTTAAACGATGCTCAGTTGGTACTAAGGGGCCCAAAGTGTGCCAAAATATCCCCCACACGATTGCATCACCAGCAGCCTGAACCATTGATACAAGGCAGGATGGATCCATGCTTTCATGCTGTTTACACCTGACCTTACCATCTGAATGTCGCAGCAGAAATCAAGACTCATCAGACCAGGAAAATTCACTTAAATCACCTTTCTTCTCCATTCTGATGCTCAGTTTGAACTTCGGCAGGTCATCTTGACCATGTCTGCACACTTAATTCCACCAAGCTGCTGCCATGTGATTGGCTGATTAGATATTTGCATTAAAGAGCACTTAAGCAAGTGTACCTAATAAAGTGTCCTGTGTGTGAAGGTGACAGGACTTTCTACCATTATCTGTGCTTCTTATTTACAATGGGTTTAAACACTCATACGGGCTGAAGGAAGGAAAGAAGAAGAAGAAATAAGAAGAAAAAGAAGAGAAAAAGGAAGAAAAAGAAATGAGAAGAGAAAAAGAAGAAGAAACCATCAAAAGAAAGAATGAGAAAGAAGAAAAAGAGAGAGAAAGAAAGAGTGAAAGAAATAAAGAAAAAAGAAAGAAAGAAAGGACCTGCCACAGAGGCCTGAGCCACAGCTCTTATGTTCTCTGCACACAGCAGATCTTGTTGACCACAGACTCTCTGTGTCACCTTCTCTCAACTAAACATTGATTTGGGCCTTTTAGAGCTTTGAAAACACACTAGATTGTTTCCATGATCAGTACAACATCCTAACTGAAATTTAATTCAATCAATGGGTGCTGGTAGAGACCTGGAGATGGAGATGTGGCATCAAGGTCCAGCCGTCTAATCTCAGACATCACCTGAATGTCACACAGCCCAGACTGCGCCATCTTAACTGTCCTGGATTGTTGTGGACGTCTGCGGCTTGCATAATGATACTGAGTGGAAATTTCATCCTAAGTTTCTATATAAACGCAAATGCAAAGCAGCGCAGGCAGAAAAATTCAGGAGAGCTGAGGCAGGAAAAGCACAGCTACACTAAGACGTCTCAGGATGAATGATTCTTCTCCATGAGGCTGTTTCAGTAAGCAATTCAACAAAGGACAACAGAGCAGAGCAGATAACGTGGCAGAAACTCAGTTTGAGTCTTCTAAAAATAAAAATCCACCCTGAAGGATTGTGAATGTCGCTCACATGTCAAGCTCAGGTTTCAGATTTAGTGAGAGGCAGTATGAAACGTCCAGAGCTTGACTCCCCACGAGCCCGATCTTTTACCTTTGACTGTGTGACTTCAGTGTGGGTCTTCACGTGGCTCTGAAGCCATGTGGTATGAGTTACAAACCAACATGTGGTAAACTGTGATAACCTGAGCTGGATTTATCATTATTTATCTAATTCTGCTGTTCGGGTTCTTTAGAATGTGACCGTACTTGTTGGCTCTGTATTTACACCACTGATGACAGATTTGTGTGCCACAGACAAAGAGTGGCAAATGGTAAAAGAACCAGTGCTTACAGAAAGCATTTCTAATCTTCCTTTTACAATGTAAATCAGCTACGGGGCAAGTGATGGAGAGTTGAAGCAGACAGCCCACCATCACCAAAAGTGAACCAGGTGGGACACCCTGACTGATCCAGAGACATTAAGTCTAAGTGTTTTGCTTCCTGTGGATGGATCCTGTTCACTGAAGGCTCTAAATTCATCTCATCTTGGGTTGAACTAAGGAGTGAGTGAGCGCAAGCTTTTATGGATGGGTAAAGCAAACCAGTCTAAAGGAGCGAGCTTATATTTTCGATTGGTAAAAAAAAAGAAGAAAAAAAAAAGAAATCACTCCAGTACTTCTGGGCCATTTGGTGCTTACAACTTGGTTACGATACCGGCCGATATCATGCAAAACAGATGTGGCCCAAAAGTCACAAGACAGCTGACATCTGGCTCATATACCGCGTTCCAAATTATTATGCAAATTGTATTCAAGTGTCATGAAGATTAAATATTTTGTTTTTCAATTAAACTCATGGATGGCATTGTGTCTCAGGGCTCTTTGGATCACTGAAATCAATCTCGGACACCTGTGATAATTAGTTTGCCAGGTAAGCCCAATTAAAGGAAAAACTACTAAAGAAGGATGTTCCACATTATTAAGCAGACCATCATTTTCAAGCAATATGGGAAAGAAAAAGGATCTCTCTGCTGCTGAAAAGCGTGAAATAGTTGAATGCCTTGGACAAGGAATGAAAACCTTAAATATTTCACGAAAACTTAAGCGTGATCATCGTACTGTTAAGAGATTTGTGGCTGAGTCACAGCACACACGGGTTCGTGCAGATAAAGGCACAATGAGGAAGGTTTCTGCCAGACAAATACATCGGATTAAGAGAGCAGCTGCTAAAAGGCCATTACAAAGCAGCAAACAGATATTTGAAGCTGCTGGTGCCTCTGGAGTCCCGCGAACGTCAAGGTGTAGGATCCTCCAGAGGCTTGCAGTTATGCATAAACCTTCTATTCGGCCACCCCTAACCAATGCTCACAAGCAGAAACGGCTGCAGTGGGCCCAGAACTACATGAAGACTAATTTTCAAAAGTCTTGTTCACTGATGAGTGCCGTGCAACCCTGGATGGTCCAGATGGATGGAGTGGTGGATGGTAGGTGGACGGCCACCATGTCCCAACAAGGCTGCGACGTCAGCAAGGAGGTGGTGGAGTCATGTTTTGGGCCGGAATCATGGGGAGAGAGCTGGTCGGTCCCTTTAGGGTCCCTGAAAGTGTGAAAATGACCTCTGCAAAGTATGTGGAGTTTCTGACTGACCACTTTCTTCCATGGTACAAAAAGAAGAACCGTGCTTTCCGCAACAAAATCATCTTCATGCATGACAATGCACCATCTCATGCTGCAAGGAATACCTCTGCATCATTGGCTGCTATCGGCATAAAAGGAGAGAAACTCATGGTGTGGCCCCCATCCTCCCCTGACCTCAATCCTATTGAGAACCTTTGGAGCATCCTCAAGCAAAAGATCTATGAGGATGGGAGGCAGTTCACATCCAAACAGCAGCTCTGGGA
>VUQS01068678.1:0-16771 GCA_015108495.1 Heterochromis multidens
TCTTCGGCCTTGTCCCTTGTACTGTAGATGATGAGAGTTGCAAAACCTTTGCAATTTGACGTTGAGGAACATTGTTTTTGTAGTATTCCACAATCTTTTTATGCACTCTCTTACAGACTGGAGAACCTCTGCCCATCTTTACTTCTGAGAGACTCTGCCTCTCTATGACATCCCTTTTATCACTAATCATGTTACAGACCTGATATCAATTAACTTAATTAGTTGCTAGATGTTCTCCCAGCTGAATCTTTTTGGACTTTCTTGCTTTTTCAGCCATTTGTTGCTCCCGTGCCAACTTTTTTGGGACCTGTAGTAAGCACCAAATTTAAAATGAGCTCATTTAGTGGATGAAAGTGTACAATTTCCCAGTTTCAACATTTGTTATGTTATCTATGTTCTGTTGTGAATAAAATATTGGCTCATGTGATTTGGAAGTCCTTTGGTTTTAATTTTGTTCAAATTTAAAGAACGTCCCAACTTTTCCGGAATTCAGGTTGTAATCATTCACAGGTGCATGCTTTGAAACACACACATCAAGGGATATATTGGCTGATGTTAGCTATTTGCTGATATAACAGCTGATCAATTAATTTAAGATTATTAAAGAGTAAATAAATAAAGAGTAAAGAGTAAATTAAAAGTAAAGAAGAGACAGGAGAAACACACTTCAACCATGTTATTAGTGTTGATGTTGCATAGTATGTCCACCAGATTGCACTCTGCAACTTCCCTGTTGTCAACACCCACCCAAAACACACACAACAACTAAAAGCTAATCCAAACAGATTTGAGCAGAGTTGGAATGCGTAAATAAATAATTACACATACCAAATGATAGGGGAATCTGTTTATGTTTTATGTTTTTTAAACGGAAAAAGTATTGGCGGATATATGGGATTTTTAAATCACCAAATATCGGTATCAGTCTTAAAAATCCTATATCCTGACCTATTTCTGATCCAGCATGCAAGACTTGACATTTTCTTTTGAAAATCGCCAAATAATAGAGCTCTGGAACCTGACCCACCCAAGTAACTAAAATAAGCACATGAGCATAGACTTCTTAAACAGTGTCCAGTTGGCAGTTTTAAGCTTATTTGCCTTTTTGGAGAGTGATGAAGATACAGAATTAATAAACCAATACGGGTACTTCATAGCAAGTAATAATTGTGTGAACACTGTGTTTTTTGTTTACATCTTAAATTGGTTTTTCAATTTCTTTTCTTTTTGCTTCATCTCAATCTTAGTCAGCATAAAACACTGAAGTATGTCCCGAGCAACTAGTTTTTTCTATTTGCATGCAACGAACCATTTCAGATTAAAAGAACAGTAGCTACATTGCATTTCTTCTTCTTTTTTCACATATTCATCTGGTGGTTTCCTGCTGCTCAGTAATACATGTGACACAGTGGCATAGTGAAATCTATGCTGAAAAAAAATTGAATCGCAGTGCTCCTGCTTCTGCATAAAGTAATTTTCTATGCTTAAGTAATCTGTTTAAGTGGGAGTGGGCAGATGCATTTGGATTATTACAACAAACGTTTTTTATGGCCTGCCAATGAGATTAAAGCTTTCAAGAAATAGGAAATTTTCTGGTGGCCTACACGACTCTGTTATGTGAAAGTGTCTTCCTGTCTGTAGGAAAGTGTGGGTGAGGGTGTGTACAGCCTGAAAATACAGCACGAGTGATTATGTTATCATGGAACAGCTGTTTCTCTGCCAAGACACAAATATGAAAGATTTGCAAACAATAAGAGGAAGGCTGCCCTCTTGGCTATAAGCGTCAGAACAGGATGCTCATTTTACTATCATGTTTTTGAAAATGTGGAACCAAAAATATCAGTAAAGACATACTAATATAAACACCATTCTACTGTTTATACTAAAAAAAAACGCCTGCATATTAAGATACATGGTACTGACCAAAAGCATGGAAAGCTGAAAAAATGTTTGGAGCATCATACTTAAAGGTTTGGTCAGAAATTTGCATCCACTCATCATGGACATGAATTTCGTTATAATTTTAGGCTTTCAATGGTTTCTTTGAGCTGTTGTTTTCCTAGGGTGGAATGATTTTACAGCATACGTTAAGGATTTTAAAAATAAGAATTGGGTGCACAAGTTTGAAATCATTTTAGATTTTCTCTAAGCCACACAGGTGTTGAAGGTTCCAATGCCTATTAACTTCTCATTAGTGATCAGGATTGACTACAACTGGTAGTTTCTCTTTGCCAGCATAAAAAGGTTTTGTTTGACACCACTTATTGGTTTTACCAGTACTCAGAAAAATGGGAAAGTCCAAAGAACTCAGTGAAGAAGGAGAATTATAGATTTACACAAGTTGGGAAGGTCTCTTGGAGTGATTAAAAAAACCCTGCAGATTCCAAGATCATCAGTTCAAACAATTGTATGTAAGTATAATAAGTAAGTACAAGTTATTCAGATGTGTCACCACTTTGCCCAGGTCTGGACAAAGACCCACACTGTCACACTAAGATGAGAGGAAATTGGTTAGGATGTTCAGGAACAACCCAGGAACCGCCAAGGCTCAAGCCTCCCATGAACTGGAACACAAGCATCACTGTCCACAGTGAAGCGAGTTCTACATCACCACGGACTGAGAAGGTGCTGACCAAGAAAGAAGCCCCTGCTCCAAAATCAACATCTTCAAACTCAACTGAAATTTGCAGCTGCCCACATGGCCAAGCCAAATCTCATCTGGAGAATTTTTTTTTCGGTCAGCTGAGACAAAGATTGAGCTATTTGGCCACACGGACAAGACGTATGTTTAGAGAAGTAAAGGTGAGGCTTTCAAACCTAAGAACACTGTACCAACTGTCAAGCATGGTGGTGGTAGCGTAGGGCTGTTTTCCTGGCAGTGGTACCAGTACATTGCACAAAGTGGATGGAATAATGAAGGAGGCGGACTACCTCCAAATTCTTCAACTTCACCTCAAATTAACAGCTAGATGGTTGAAACTTGGACACAGTTAGGCGTTCCAACAGGAAAATAAAACAGGCTAACATTAAGCTGCTGGAATGGCCTTCACAAAGCCCAGAAGCCCTATTAAAAATTTGTGGACTACGCTTAAAAGCCGGGTCTGTGCCAGGAAACCTAACCAATTTAAATAAACTCTACCACTTCTGCCAAGAAGAGTGATCAAATATCCAGCCAAAATTATGCCAGAAGCTCGTTGAAGGTTTCCAAAAGCATCGAGGCGCAACTTGCTAAAGAACATTGAGCCAAATATTAGTGCTGTATCTTGTTTTTTAACATCATTAGAGATGTATGCTGTACAATCATTCCACCTTGGAAAAAGTTCAAAGAAATCATTAAAAGCCCCAAATTACTATGACAATCATGCCCATGATGAGTGGATGTAAACTTCTGATCACAATTGTCTTTTGATTTGCTGGCTCTTGATTTCAACATAAATTGTGCCAGCTAAGGAAACAATCATCACATAGTCGATTTTGCAGCTATTCTGGAGCATTTTTTGAAGCGATTTTCTCCCTGTTGACTTTCCTGAGTTGTCCTCTTTGGTTGCATTGCTTCATCACGATCTTATTTACCAGCTTTGCCTGATATGAAGGCAAACAGGACAGATACCAACACATCGCTGATTAATAACTGCAGTTCTGCTCTTTGAACTACAGTGCTCAGCATATGATTGCACTGTGGTCATCACTGAGAGGACTGTTACAGTTATTATGACTTTCTGGGACCATCTTGTTTCAATTACTGTGACTTTGGTTAGCTGTTGCTCTTGAAGTTTTGCATCAACGAGCCTCAGGATATACCTACAATATGTTTTAAACCCTGTCTGAGTTTATGTAGTCGAACTACTCTGTGCAGATCCCAAAAAGTTGAATCTGTTCATCTGGACGTGGCGTCCAGATGAACAGATTCAACTTTTTGGGATTCTTTTACCTGGATTATTGAGCATGCATCAAGAGATACTCTGTGCAGACATTTTGGCTTTGATAGTTTTCACTTACTAAGTAAAAATATGATGTAATTCCAGCTGTGTTGGAGGAAAAGTAGAGCTCTAACGCACTTGAAGGGCAACTTGACAGCAAATCAGCATAAAACACTTCATACAAATGGGCAGAGTGCTGTCCTGTGCCTACACACTAACATATTACTGTAAAAATACTAGCTTCTAGTACTTTACTGCAATTTATGGATTTTTCTTTCAGTCTTTTGTACCTGGGACAGCACTTGGACTTTGAAAGTCATGAAATAATTTGGCCCCTGCTGGCACATTTGATTTCTTCTCTTTCTGTCAGACACCCCGTCCTCTGTCACTCCGTATTTGTCTCTGCTCCATGCTAGTTGAGCCACTGCCCTCACTGGGGGTTAAAGAGCAGCACAAGCTTTAAGCCCAGCCTTCTCCAGCTTTCCTAGCTCCTCTGATTGGTCTGTTGTTTTCCTCTACACCACTGTATCGTCCTCCCCCTCTGTCTCTGCTCGCCCAGTGGCCTCCTGTCAGTCTGTTTGGATTATTGTAGCAGCTCAGGCCTCTCACATGCCCTCTTGTCACTGCCTACTGGACACAATACAGCACATCATAGATGTGGAGAATTAGGTGACAAAGAACAGCGTTTGTTTTCTACCTCACTGAAGAGAGAGAACAGAAGAGGAGAGCAGCCATGGAGTTTAAGTAAGTGGGATGTTTTGAATGTGGGGAAGAGGGCTGGAAAGAGTGGGTAACAAGAGGATGACAAGAGGAAGGAAAAAAAGGAAAGATTTATGGTTAATTAAAGGCAGAACTTATAACAGCACTGTGTTCAAACAGTCCAGAATACAGCATTGAAAAGTTGTTTGTCAGGCTGTTTGGCATCTGTAACAGGAAAGACATTATTAAAAAGGATGCTTCTGTAACTCCAGGCTATTACACTGGAAATATGGTGAGCTGACACAAGAAATACAGGTTCTAGCTGCACGTTTTGTGGTCTTAGGTGTTCATGTGGAGAAATACCTATTGTTTACTTTCAGTAGACATGCTGTAATGGCACAGCTGCGCACCCTCATTTCCTGCTGTTTCCTGTTTATGATGCTCACCGGCTGCCACTCATCTGACTTTAGAAGTGGCAGGTGCAACATGTTTACTCTATACTGTGTGCTGAAGAGAAAGTCAAGGTTATTCAGAAAACTCTGAGAAAAAATCAAGGTGTTTGCAAAATGCACAATGCGAAACAGAATCTTGATTACAGTACAATCAAAAAGAGTTTATACTTTCAGTTTGAAGTGAAAAACAACACAAAAGCAACCTGTCCAGCCTGCTTGATGTGATAAAATGTGACACCTTAGAGCATTATTAAGCTGCAAGACGATCTGTCGCTCATATTGTTTGAGCAGTATGTTCTGATGCACCTCACTCTGATGCATGTTATATCCCATTTGTCTAATCCATTTAAATGTATTAAAAGCAGCTTCCTGAAATCTAATGTCTAACTAACAGCCAAAAAAAAGAGTCACATAGCCTGTGAGCTGGTGTTTTTATACTTTACACAATATTAGTGAACTGTAAGGTGGATTTTGTTACCCCTGGACAAAGGTAGGCTAATCCACTCCTGTTTGTAGTCTTATGTTGAATGTGGAAGTACATTCTCACTAAATAAATCATATCTTGCAATTTGTAGACATAGATTTTACTGAAAGTATAAAATGTAATCAGTACAAACTCTGAGGATTAAAGATCAACTAAACCAAAAACCAGCTCTCTCTTTTATGCTGTTACTCATTCACTAAGGAAGGGTGTTTTGTCCGCACATCGAGTCAAGCGTCACTGAACTCTGGTTGACAGATGTGCAGCATGGACAGTTTATAGCGGCCATGCCCCTGCACATCTGTAAGCCTTATTTCGAGGTCAGCCGTTAGCATGCACACTCTGAGACACAGAGCATTGTCTTATCTTGTGCCCCCAGAGTGCATGGTTGGCAGATATATAGTTGAGTGACGCAGTGACATAGAGTTTCCTTCTTCGCTCAGAGCACAGTCCTTTTCTTAGAAGCAGCCAAGTTGGATCAGGCAAAAAGCCTTAAAGGGTGGTAGGAAAGTCACAGGGATTCTCAAAAGGAATAGTCCACAGTTCTCAGAATGAAAGAAACATTTTCCCCACGGTGAAAAGTGTTTTTAATCAGCCCAAACAGAAGGTTTAGAAACTTAATTTACCAGTACACTTTCATTTGTGTTTTCAAATGTGCTGCTTGTGGGTGAAAATTTCAAAAGGGGGGAGGATAGATGTGCAACTGGACAAGGGGGCGTTCAGGCTGCAGGCATGCTTTGCCACTGTAATCTCTCATCATCCCGCCCCCAGTGGATGCTTTAGATTACGGCTGAAAGCATGAGAGAGTTTTTATAATTTGGGGTGGGGCTTATGTCACCCTCTTCAGCATTAAAAGCACGGAAAGCCCCAGATTCCACTGAAACAGAGCAGGCAGTGGGTCTCCAGGCTTTACATGCAAACATAGTTTAAAATACCATAAATGCAAGAGAGGAAAGAAACTTAAATGCATAAACGCCAAGTATAATAATGACATATGGAGTTCAAACTTTAGAGGAAGCACAGTCAGCTTAGTATTGAGTCCATGTTGTCTGCTCCTGATCATAGTGATTTCAGCCATAATGAAGACAGTTGCCAGGCAGCTAAGTGGGAGGCCATTTGTCACTTTACTATAAGTAGTCATTATGGTCATGTAGGGCATGATAAATGGGATGATGTCATCCTGCAGTTAGTCTAAACTGCCATGTCTTTTTGTGTTTATTTGACTGCGATGAGGCTGTGTTTAAATGTCTGGCCTAGTTTGAAATTTGAAGTCATCGTAGTCTTATTTCATGGATGGCACACAGACAAGTGAGGACAGCCTTTTCTGTACTCACACATCACTCTCATGCTTCTGTATTAAATTTGAAGACGGAACATACGGCATATTTGCTCATAAACCCAGCTTTACATTAATGACAAAATATAGTCATAGTATAGAATTGAAAAAACAAAGAACATCAAAACACTTTATTCTCACAGGAAGGCAAGTAACCTCACTCATTAATAAATGGGGACTGGAAGTGATGGGAAAGTTTTATTTTATTATTTCCCCCCGCAACTTATTTTAGCCTGTGACTGAGATGGTATTTAACACATACAGCAGACATTCTGCTTAATCGAAGGCAACTGGTGTTGCTTGAGGATTTCTAATCTCATCTGAAAGGCTTCATTCCAAAGTGACTGGTGGGGAACATTTAACCTCTTGTGGGGTCTTTAGCACATTGATAGCTGTTAAGGTCACATGTGAGTCATCAAGTTCATGTGAGTTGACAAGTTGTTCACATCTGACATTTGCAGAATTAAGTGAAATTCACACACAACTCGACAGGTTACCATAAAAGCTTGAAAAGTGATAGCAGGCCTACCTCTGAACCTCTTCAGACAGAGCTGGACTTGCTTCTTTTTTTTTTTAGCTTTGCTTACGATCTGTATGCTAAGCAAACTTCCTCCCAGCTCCAGAATTTTACATAATGCAGAGAAATTTCCTCGACATTCTGACTGTGTCGTGGCTTATCTTGCACCTAACATTACACTCAGTAGTAGTATATATTAGCCAAGTTTGAATTCACACAAGCTCTCTCAAAATGTATCCTCTTTTTACAAGTCTTGCATTTGAAGTTTACTTCCATTTACTGAACTTGTACAAAGGATAAGTAAAGTAGCTCTGCAGCGACTCTTTGACACTTGTTGTTTACAGTTTGAAAGCGATCGCTCATTCTGGGCAGTGTCGTCACTGTGTAGCTTTACACGCTGTGTTTTGTGTATTTAGAAACTGAGAGAGGTGGTGGAAACAGTTCAGGTCAGTGCTCTGGAAAGACCTGTACAATAGACGGCAGGGGTAACATACAGGGCACCTTCTAAAGTAATGCAGTAAAGACAAGTGTGTGTTTATCCACCACTCTGCATTTAATCATTAGTTATTATTAATCTCTGGCTCTCTTCCACAGTGTGTCTTTTGTCCTGTCTTCCGCCCCTCACCCCCAACCAGTCGCGGCAGATGGCTGCTCCTCCCTGAGCCTGGGTCTGCAGGAGGTTTCTTCCTGTTAAAAGGGAGTTTTTCCTTCCCACTGTCACCAAGTGCTTGCTCATAGGGGATCGTCTGATTGTTGGGGTTTTCTCTGTATTATTGTAGGGTCTTTATCTTAGAATATAAAGTGCCTTGATGAGACTGCTGTTGTGATTTGGTGCAATATAAATAAAATTGAATTGAATTGTTTCTTCTTCATCCTGAGTGAGTGGAAATGGTTCAAAACTACAACTTAGTTCAGTAAAATAAAGAAGGTCTTGTTTTTTTCTGAGTGCTCCTGTAGAAGTTTGAAATGTTATTGAGTTTGAATCCTTTTGCTGCTTGTAGTTGTTTTTGAAGTGTCAGGGATAATGGTGTAGCCCTGGACATTAGAGCAGCTAAAACAGGTTAACTAACGTGTTTACTCTTCTGTGTGTTTGTGTCACTTCTTTATGTTGGCTTTTAGTCAGGCCTGATGTAATGGTCATGTTGCCTAGCTTGAGTCTGAGGGACGTAATGCCACAGCCATTCTGTTCTGAGAGTTTAGTTATAGACAGTATTTCAGAGATTGTTTACTTGCAAATACTAAACCAGTTTCCCGTTTTATCAGCTCATCATAACTGAAAATATCTGCCTTTCTTCTGCTTTGCTAACACACACTATTAATCCAGTCGAGCATTTAACAGTATCAGAAAGCGTAATTAGTTTGATTGCTGATGAACATTTAAAAGACGTCTCTTGATGCATGCTCAATAATCCAGGTAAAAGAATCCCAAAAAGCTGAATCTGTTCATCTGGACGTAGCGTTTTTTAGTGGGAGAAACGTTTCGTCACCTCTGGTTCAATTCAATTCAATTCAATTTTATTTATATAGCGCCAAATCACAACAAAAGTCGCCTCAAGGCGCTTTATATCGTAAGGTAAAGACCCTACAATAATACACTTCTGACTGACTTCTTCAGTCTCAGCTGACTGCAGGCTTCCCCAACCTTATAAACAGTACATTTGCATAATGACCGAAACCAGCACCATTGACTAACAATGGGCCATGAGGTCAGTTTCATGATCATTAGTATGCAAATTGTCATGACCATTGATCAATGGCCATGAGTACCATTCACAGAGATTGGGGAATGGCTGCAATCACAGCATTGCCTTCTTCAGAGACTGAAGAAGTCACCAGAGGTGACGAAACGTTTCTCCCACTAAAAAAAACATTACGTCCAGATGAACAGATTCAGCTTTTTGGGATTTAAAAGATGTGTTTGATTTTAGCCTGTACCTTTAAGGAAGCGAAAGCAAAGTATTTAAGGCATTAAGGCTGTAATTTGCATTATCCAAATTTATCCAAATTGAAGGCAGTCTCTATAACCACTCAGTAAATTGATTTTAAACACTACTAGGATTGTGGAGAAATGTTTTTGTTATTTTATACTAGGATTTCTTTAAAGGATAAGTGTGGTAATATTAAATATTTTTCTTTAAAAGAAATCATCAAAAACATAAAATTCAGCAATAAAATGTGTCTGATAGCATATTGTCCATTTAGCTGAAACCTGATTTAGCTTATTTATCTTTGACTTGGATTTCCATTTCCAATATTAAACCTGCAACATGTTTTGTTTTTTTTTTTCTTGGGAAGAAAATGGGTGCTGGAGTGTGTGGAGACTTGCCATAACAGCTCTCATGCATGTGTACTAACTCACAGCTCAAAGTAGTCTTCTGCTTCACCACATCCCAAAGGTGGTGAGATCTGGTGACTGTTGAGGCCATTTGAGTACAGTTAACTCACTGTTAACTGTACTCAACCAGTTTGAGATGATCTGAGCTTTGTGACATGGTGTGTTATCCTGCTGGAAGCAGCCATCAGAAGATGGTACACTGTGGTCATAAAGGGATGGACATGGTCAGTAACAACACTCAGGTCGGCTGTGGTGTTTAAGCGAAGCTCAGTTGGTACTAAGGGGCCCAAAGTGTGACAAGAAAATATCCCCCACACCATTACACCAACACCAGCCTGAACTGTTGATACAAACTCTGACTCTACCATCTGAATCAAGACTCAGGCAACATTTTTCCAGTCTTCTATTGTCCAATAATTGGTGAGCCTGTGTGAATTGTAGCCTCAGCTTCCTGTTCTTAGCTGACAGGAGTGGCACCTGGTGTGGTCTTCTGCTGCTGTAGCCAATCTTGGGTTTGATGTGTTTTCCGTTCGAAGATGCTCTTCTGCGTATCTTTGTTGTAACAAGTTGTTATTTGAGTTATTGTGCCTTCCTATTAGCTTGAAGCAATTTGCCTTTTCGTCCTCTGACTTCTGGCATCAACAAGGCATTGAGATCTGCCACTCACTGGATATTTTCTCATTTTCATACTATTCTCTGTAAACTCTGGAGATGGTTGTGTGGTAAAATCCCAGCAGATCAGTAGTTTCTGAAATAATCAGATCTGCTTGTTTAGCACCAACAACCATGACACGTTCAAAGTTTCTTAAATCACCTTTCTTCCTCATTCTGATGCTTGGTTTGAACAGCTGGTTGTCTTAATCATGTCTACATGCCTAAATGCCTCACATTGCAATTCAAGACAGTGGGTTTGGAGCTGAGTGCCACAGAAATGGAAATCAGAAAAGTAGTGACACATTTTTTGTCTTGATTCTGTTGCTGGCAGTAGGAAAAATATATAATCACATGGTCTTATCCTTCAGAGTACTGATTCCAAGGTGAAGCTTTAGAACTGATTGCTATCATTTGCCTGCATGTGGAAGCTACACCCACACAGTATTTCATTCTCTTTCCTGCATTGGTTTTTCTTGTTCTGTGTCCCACTCCTCTGATTGACTGAGCTCACTGAGTTTGGCAGGAGCTCAAATGAGATCACTGGAATGGCTGTGGAGCTGCCAGGCACACTTAAATGTGTGCAAAAGCTCCATCAAGATCAACTTTTTTTTGATGTGGAATTGAAATAAGAGAATTTAAGAAGTGCAGGTTTTTTTTGTTTGGTTTTTTTTTTGCGCTTGGAAAATATGATGTAATTTCATACTTAAAGCCAGTTTTCTTCCTGTATATTCAACACAATATCCATCAGAATTTTTAGTGGTTGTTAACCTTCCTTAACACTAATCTCAAATTGAAACAAATTGATTTTGAATTGACGTAAAAATAAACCATCTTTTATTAAAGGTACTTTTTTTTCACATAAACAGGAATTTCAGGTCATTAATAAAGTCCCATTTCCCCCAGTAAGATGCTGGATGTTCAGTCACAGTGGTAAAGTGGTTAGCCTCATATCAAGAAGGTTGTTCCTATGTCTGGGTGGAATCTGTCCAGGTACTCTGGTTTCCGCCCACAGTCCAGAGACATGACTTTGATTAACTGGTGATTCTAAATTGTTTGTCTCTGTATTAGCCCGGCTACGGACTGGTGACCTGTCCAGGGTGTACCTTGCCACTCGCCTGAAGTTAGCTGGCATAGTGACCCTCGATAAGTGGCAAATGATGCATCCATCCTAGTTTTCTCTCAAATACATAAAAAGCGAACCTTTTACACTTTAATCAAAGAATTGCATCAACTTAAGGGTTGTTTTTTTTCAGTATGTGGACTTGAAATAACCAGTGAGCAAGAAGGACATTCTTGCTCTTAGTGTCATTTACTGAGCTTTCTCACTCTCTAACCACTGAGCAGCTGTCAGTGAGTACAGTGACAGACCCACTAAAGTCATGCACCATTAGGCCTTTAAATCCATCCTCTTACTGACCAAATACTCAAATGCACCTCAAATTTTCTAGGTTGAGAACCCACCAGATGATGCCCATAAAGTGTTCAGTGTTTGAGGTTGTCTGAAGGTTAAAGCTTTGCTTCATCATTTAAGTGATCCATTCTTGTATATGCAGAAAGCTTTGATCACAGAGCTATGACAGAGGTGCAGTGTAGTGACTGAGAAAAAACAGGCAGAAAATACGTTTCACCTCAGCGTTATGCCACGGGACTATGCCACCTATGTCTAATTCTGTCTCTTACATTGGAGAGACAGTGTGTCCCTTGTGTGCTGTATGTGTACGAAGGTGCAGCTTATGATGGAATATGCACATATATTTACAAGACCTCTGGTTTTGCCACATTTAGAGCACACTTCTCACCATACTTCCTTTCGCTTTGCAATGTTTACTCTCTGTCATCTCACTTCCCTCTCTTCATATCTAGTGTCTGACTTTCCTCGCGTTCATTTTCAGTCTCTGCATGTACAATGAGTCAGCAGCCTGCAAACACACCCCCACACACAGATGCAGAAAGATCCCCGTGGCTTCATCTCTATTGGCTGTGACGGAGACCCTTAACTGCTGTCCCTTTTTTCCCATTTGTTAGGTAACCAGGCATCAGCCAATGCTCGGTCACATGCTCCGGATGCTGCACTCGCTCGCTTGCTCGCTTGCTCGCCGCGCTGCAGTGAAGCAGCATTAACTTCAGACAGAGAGGAAGGAGGGAGATGAATGGATGAGACAGACTGAGCAGGGAATGCAAGTGATGGGAGGAGAGGAAGTGGCGAGGGAAAGTAATGCAGGGAGGGAGGGGGAAAACATGATGTAAAAACTGAAATACAATCCGGCTGAAGTGCCCCTCCTTAGCTTTGCTCACGTGTGTTCACACCCATAAACACACAGACAGGCTGGCTCGCTCACACACATCCTGGCATCTCGTGTTTGGCTCTCTGTTGTAACCTGGAGGGAAGCATCATTTCGTTTCAGGGCTGATATGAGTTGAAGAAAGATTCAATGCATGAAGCCTGTCTCTGTGTCACTCATTTGAAGTGTACCTGAGTGGATGACGCCTGTTGATCGCTCCATAAATGCAGCACTGTAAGTTTTGATATCATTAATAATCGTGATATGATTATAGGAAACTCTCTGGAATAGCTGTTGTTGCCCTCAAATCACTTTTTTTTTTTTTTGCATTACTGTTTCTCATGGAGTAATTTTGTGATAGACGATCCTTTTAATTTGGTATAAATTCCTGCAGTAATATCCCCTTTTTGTCATGTGCACCTTCCTCTGGGTGTGGGATGACAGCTCAATCCAGCAGGAATTATTCCGCTTAGCTGGTGCAGATCTGATTATGTAAGAGTGAAACATTGTGGGGCTGCTGCGACCTTGTGCACTGTCAGCGTAGCGCTGCTTCTGTTTTTTCTGTTGTGGCTTTCTGCAGGATTTACATTTTTTAGCTTAATAATCAGTGCCATATTTGATGCTGTGAGCATCTACTTAATCTGCTCCGTGGAGCTGGTAAGTTATTAACTTAGCTCCTGTGTTTGTGTATGTCTATGCTGGAATATTGTCTTTCAAATCTCACAGATGGAAATTATTGCTTTCATTTTCTATGTCTACATTATTTTTATTATATACATATTTGTTACTGTAGATCATCCTCTTAGTGGTAAAATGTGTCTGGTTTCAGTTGATGGGCTGTTAGATCAGCTTGGTGACGAGTCCCAATTAGTAACTTGGTGTTTTAATTTCAGTTGCAGTACCATCTTTTTAAAACTGGACTCAGCTTGGTTCCATCCATCTAGCATACTGGAAAGTTTGATGATAACCCACTGGCAGCCTAACAGCTTCTTTGTAACATTACAGGCTTCCACATCAGCTTTCAGAGAGGAATATGAGAGAAGATGTGTATATAAAAGAGAGAGATTAGGAGAAAATAGGATGAGGAGAAAGAGCGTGCACTGTAGAAAGGAGTGCAGTCCCTGAGGGTTTCCTCTCAGCAGCAGAGGTGGCCTGTTTCTGTGCCCGTCTTGAATGTGAAGAGACAATAAAAGCACTGACACACTTTCTGTGTCTAAGTTAGCTGCAAGATAATGTAACAGGAATATCGCACAGAGGAAATGATGCCGGGAAAAGATGTTTTGGATAAAACCGAAGGGTGAGTTGGAAATTGTTTTGTTCAGCTGTCTTGGTAGTTCGACTAATGTGTGCTGAACGCAGAGTGCCTTGCTTTCACTTCACGTCATCAAATATTTAGCACTTAAAGTGCCTTTTTTTGACAATCTTCTACTGCAGTGGTTACCAACATGAGGGCTGAGACCCACCACAGGGGTCACAAGATAAATACGTATTATACCATAAGGAGCAGCATGAAGGAGGAACAAGA
Source organism: Heterochromis multidens (assembly GCA_015108495.1). Lineage (NCBI taxonomy): Eukaryota > Metazoa > Chordata > Actinopteri > Cichliformes > Cichlidae > Heterochromis > Heterochromis multidens. The sequence goes on from VUQS01068678.1 coordinate 14,202, forward strand.
AGGAGGCTGTTTGTTTTTCTAACATTTCTCTCGTCATAAGTATGGACACACTGATCAGACTATTTCTAACCACATTGGCACTCAGGTAATCTGCAAATATCGAGCACTAATCTGATGTAAGTGAGGTCTTTTCCCATTTGAGATTGGCATACAACTCAGCGAGATGAATTAGGATGTGTGTAGCAACATGAGTGCTGGTAATCATGATTTTGTGGAGGCATATTAATGATTTTTATAATGACATTTACAAAGAAAATCTATGCTATGTGAACCAGATATATTGCATCTGACATGGATAAATGTCAGCATCTGTGCCAGTACCAGTGTGGATATGGCTTTAAGCTATTCAAGTTAAACAGTATGAGAAGGGAACACCACACACTGTTTTGCCTTGACATTTATTTATTTTGCGTTAACCTGCCTCTTCTGAAACCAAAATTCAGCTTATTTTAAATATTCTTTCATTGTTAATGGAAAATTTAAATGTGGTAAAGTCAATTTATAATATATATATATATATATATATACACACATATATAGCTAAAAAGATATGGTTTTATCTTCATGAACTGTTGATTGAGAGGCTGTTTGCAGTCCTCTGATCTTCAGGTCAAAGCCTGAGTCACAGGCGCTGATTGATGTGTCTCTTTGTGCATTTGGCATTTCCTCTCTGGAAGGAAGAACGTATTTTGTCTTTGCCTTCAGCCTCAAACTCTGATCTTTGCAACCCACAGATTCCCGCTCACCACCGTGAGATCTTCATTGTGTGTTTGATCGTATGTGCTACCATTCTGTTACGTCCTCACCGGTTTTGTTCTCCCTCTGTGTCACTCTGCAGGGTGCAGGGTAAGAGGAAGAGGGACTTCTATGTCAGAGCTTTAGGATGGCCAGTGAAGGCTCCACTATTCCCAGTCCTGTTGTCCGCCAAATTGACAAGCAGTTCTTGATCTGCAGCATATGTCTGGACCGTTACGAGAACCCCAAAGTCCTGCCCTGCCTGCACACCTTCTGTGAAAGGTGAGTAGAGTTACCAAACTGCTGTTATTAATAAATGTTATACACTGGACAGGGCCAGTTTTACAATTTCAGATACGTGGAATGCTATAGCCTACAACAGTACGAGGAAGATACAGTAATAATAATTGATTTTTAAATGAATAGCTCATTGTTGTAAACTTGTGCATTGTTTTACAAGAGACAGGACTGCATCACTGCTGTTGACTCTGATGTGTTGGTCTCATCCTCTCTGTTAAGCAGCCTTTGTTTCTGACACAAAAGACAAATTGTGTACTGTGTGTGGCTGCCTCTTTGCTCTGGTTGTTTCTGGAGCATCAATATGCAGCTACAATGAACAATACACAGTAGTTTCTAATTCTTTCTTATTCTTTCTGTATATATGCCATACAGAAAGAATTGTATAGCAATTCTTTCGGCATAGCTACTGTATTTCACACATAAAAGCTAGGATGAGCATTAAAATATTCAGCTCCATCATTTAATGTTGTCTGACCACAATGAGACTATTATAAAGCATTCTGTAGTTGAGCAGCCAGATACCACTAATCATGCACTATATTTACCTGTAATTTGATCATGATGTTTGGGGTCATTGTTTATTAAGTTTCCAGCAAACTTACAGTAAAGACGATGCTTCACCCCACAGCTGTGAAGCTACTCTGCTTCATGGCTGTTGGAGGTTGTCTGCTCAACAAACTGTGACAAAACACTTTTTCTTATTTACATCAAGCTTATTTATTTGATGTAAAAATAGTATAATTGCATAATGGATGACACATATGTATGTCAATGACCAATATAAATTAATTTAGTTCAATAAACGAGAATTAAGACCAGCTGAATGAAAAGCGCAACAGTTAAGAGCATAAACATTATAACCTTGCATATATGCATGTTAAAGGACCCGTGCTCTCACTTGTTTTCTGATGACTGTACTAACCACTGACACATGTGGTTTATAACATTGCTCTAGACTGAATTTATTAAGTACTTGTGATGTGAACAAACAAATTCAGTATCACACAATGATAATTACCTCCACCAAGGAGGTTATGTTTTTGGTAGCGTTTTTGTGCGTTCATGTCATTCTGTCTGTAAACACAATAGCTCGAAAAGTTTTGAATGAATTCTGATCAAACTTTGTAGGGGTGTAGAGTGGGGTCATGTTAACAATCCATTAAAATTTAGCTTACATCCACCAAGGTTTTCAAGGTCAACTTAATGATTTATTGGTCCAAAATTGACAAAAAGCCTTATAACTTAGAAACTATGATTCTTACAAGTGTGTTGTGTATTGTCAACATATAGAAAGTACTGTATAAAGATTTAAAATATCATGTCACATTTGACCTCTGACCTCTCCTTCAAGGTCAATTTAAAACTATGTTTCTTACTGACATTGTTTGTATTGACAACATATAGTCATATAGGGAATGATGTATGGGGATTCTAAATATCATGCTACTTTGGACCCCTGACCTCTTCTTCAAGTCAAATAAGGTCAAATTTTCATAAAATGTCTTTTATCTTTCAAACTATGCTTAAAATTCTAC
>VUQS01068679.1:0-20344 GCA_015108495.1 Heterochromis multidens
GTTTCATCAGGCTGCATGATGCTTGCCAGTCAGCAAAAGTGTCAAAAATTTGACTCAGTCTGAAATTAGTGTTCATCACACTTTTTGCCCCATCATCGCATAATGGTTGAACAACATGGCCCACATTTCTTCAGTAGCTAAACAGCCTGTATTTAAACTGGCAAAAAAAAAAAAAAAAAAAACTCTAAACACACACTAAGCTTCAGAGGTACAGCTTTCACTAGCAGCAGGTTGTGGCAGAATGGCAAAATAAATCAATGGGGTTCCTTTCACTGGTGCTGTTGAAAACATAATATCCATGTCTAAGCTTATGGATGGACTACAGGGAAAAGCAGCATCATCATCCAAAAAGTAGAAGGAACACAAACTAGGCTGGTTCTAGCTATGGGCAGGGGTGTAACGCAAACAAGTCATCATACCTGCACAATCAAAAGTAAAGAAAGAATATTTTTGTTCTTCTTCAGCTAGTGGAAAAATCAGCACAGAAAACAATTTCTGGTGTCTGAATAGGTGACCTACAGCCCACCTCCAAAATCTCCCACCACCCACCCTCCTAGCATCAGAGGTACAAATACACAAAGCAGGGAAACAGACTGTCATGTTTCTGAGAACGTGATGAGGTGTTCAACTATGAACTCAGAGCAACAAGTAAAGCACACAGCCCCATGGCTTGTAAAAAAAACCAAAAACAAACAAAAAAAAAAAATCACGCACAGAACCATACAACCTGCTCTGCTCATGTAGATGAGTCAGTATGTTGTTTATGTTTTTTTGTTCTCTGAGGATCAGAATTTCTGTGTAGTTCAATTTACCTGTTGTAGCTGCTTTTGTGCTGATAATGTGTCCTGATGCTCTCTCTCTCCTTTGGCTAAACTAACACATTTAACATATTGACAGATCATTACTGACTGTGTTTTGGCCAGCTGAAAAAGTCATTTCTTCTATTAAATCTGTGTGTGCTTGCAGGGCATTCAGGCAGAGCTTACCACTGTGTATTAACTTTTCACTTAGATGTCTATTAATTGTAGAACTGTTATTTATAAAATTCTTAAGTTAAGCTCATTTGAATGAGCAGCTTTACAACATGAAAATAAAATTCATGTTCTTAATATTAGTTTAGTCAGGCTGTTTACTACAAAAATGAAGAAAGAAACAGTTATACCTGAGAGAGGAGATGCTGTCATAAGAACAGGGACTCTCACCAGCTCAAACTAGGATACTAGTCATACTAGTAGTAGCACAATTAGTATCCTGGTTGTGCTACTAGTAGTTTTCTAACCTCGAGTGTCTGTCTTGCCCCAGTTACCCACACAGAAATGTTTCCCTGACCACCCAAACCTAAAGGCTAGATCTGGCCCTGTACAAAAATATTGCAATCATGTAGTTTTGTCTGTGTTATTGTTTTTCTTACTGGCTAGACTCCTCCAAAAAGTTATTGTGCAGCTGTTAAAATCCAGTAAGTTTCTGTGTTACAGTTGACAAGAATATGTCAACTGTAGCATTATTTGTGTATTTATTTTTTATTTACAATCTGTTTGTTTACATTCAAGGGATGTAGCCTGCTCTCTTGAGTCTGCAGAGTGCAGATAATATGAAAAAAAAATCATACAAAAGTCTTGCTCTCAAATATCTCTTATTGACAGAACTGATTCTAGTTATCTTTGGATATTACAGGTAGATTTACACAACAGGAACAGCAAGCTCTCCAAAACTTGAATCATAATTTCAAGAAAATGACTCTCTACTATTAATTCTAAGTTCTTTATCATTGTTACTTTCTAAAAATAATGCAGTTTTAATTTGTCTAATGTAAAGTAAAGCCACGTCTTTACGCCAAAACTTTAGCTTGTCTTACTTTTGTTTTAGGAGAATACAAAGGTAGCAAAACTACAAACATTGGTTACTTAAGTAGAAGTACAGATACTTGTGTTAAAACCTGATTCGGCTTCTTTACTCAAGTGGAAAAGTATATGCTCTGAAATGTACTCAAAGTATGAAGGTAAAAAAGTAGCTCTTTGGAGGACATTTTTACCAGCTATTTTTGCCAATGTCACATTAATATAATAACAATAATAATAATAATAATAATAATAATAATAATAATAATACAGGGGAATACAAACTTTATTCAACTTAAACTTTAATTATAATGAATGTAAATGGCTTAAACAAAGAAAATCAATGGGAATCAATTGAAAAAAACATACTAGCTCTATTTTCTATTGTTTACATCGTAGATGTATGACTTTGCTTCCACACCTAAACAAAAATTAAAATGAGTATAGTTATGGGTTAAAGTGGAATTTGGAAGGTGTGGGAACCCTAAAATCGTAGTGGTGTGGTGTGGGGAAAAGAATCACTTAGGAACAAGTTACAGGAATTTCCATTGTGAGCTACAGAAGATTTTGTGCACAGGCTGTGATCAGCTGACATGTGCTGCTGCTCTTTGTGGATTTAGCCATCTGATTTTAACAACATAAGCTGGGGTTACATAAGCTATCACAACTGATTGTCCACCCTTAGACAGTACAAAGTTAGTATAAATGTCGAATTCACTGAATGACTTTAATTAGCATCATCACCTTAAATTTATTGTTTTGATGTCTGCTATCTCTGATGAAACCTAACACTGACCATAAACACCACAGCTGCTTTGCACCAGTCCCACATAGTACATTACTGTAAACTTCACCACAGTACTTCAAACTAACCAGCATACCCTGCATTAAACTGTGTTTTCATGCAACCTTTTAATAACTAACAAGTTTGTGTTAAAAAACAAAAACATAACTCCAGCAACACATCATGTATCGATGTAATATATGTTCAAGAAATTCTAAAAAGAATGAGGACACATCTAAGCTTTAAATTTCCAGTTTATCAAATGTCACTGGGCACTCCATACCTTTAAAAAATGATCTTCCTCCTCTCCTGTTCTATCTTTCTTACATTTTTCTCCATCTCTGAGTGAAGTTTTCTATCATTCTTTTCTCTCGCTGAGAAATACAACAGCTATACCTTTAACTAGAAGACGCATTGTGTGACAAACTGCACAGAAACATTTTGTTTGTTTGCTGATATGTGTTAGAAACTTGCATTTGAAATGACCTGCCACTTAAAAAAAACTCCCTTTTTGCTCTCTCCTTTTCTGTAGCGCTAGCTAGATGCACAGTACAGCGACCACAACGTATAAACATCTGCACCAAAAATGGCATTCTGGATCATTCCAACACAATTTAACCCCCGAGTACAATAAGTAATGCATAAATTATATGTTTTATTGGCTCTTTCATCTCTTTGTCTTTGATAAGCACCAGTGATGGATATACCAATAGGATCTTGTTTTATGTGTTATTGTTCCCTCCATGTATTTTCAAATCATTATGACATTTTTGGAAATAACTCCCCTTAAATGTCCTAAACCTAAAGTAATGAGTCTGTTTTGAAAATGTAAGGATTAGAAAGTATAGTACAGTAACAAAGTATTTCTACTTCATTGAACTACAATATGACCACACAAGCAAAGATGCCCTCATCAGCAATTGTTTTGTGAAAAATCGAAAATTATGGTAATGCACAAAATTAAGGAAGATGAATAAGCATTACCTGACAAATACTGGCAATGTCATTGCAAGCCTAATAACGTGACGATGTTAGTATTTACATTTTGCTAAATCTATCAAAGCTATCATTTTTCTGAACTGTGGAAAAAAAGATTGAATTGCAATACTCCTTTATGAATATTATCTGCACTTGCACTACTGAAATTTATGTTACCTTACTGTACTGTTGCCCTATTATTTTTGTAACTCAGCTCCTACACTATTATGCACTATCCATGTAATATATGGTATCAGCCATTTGATTAGTGTAACTACCCTTTTCCTTTAGCATCAATATAATATAGGGACTCTATATCTCAAGTATTCAACTACATGATCTGAATCTACAGTATTACCAGGAACATGCAGTTCTTTATTTTATAGTGGGTTATATATGTGCATGAACAGTAGAATTATTCAACAAAACGGAATTTCAATTGCCATGAAATATGGTCTCACAGTAGTAACTTCGTAAAATTATACTTCTCATGTTTTATGTAAATGGTACAAGATTTTGCACATGCTGAGGGGTGTCTGTAGCAAAAGTTCCCACTACTGTATTTAATACTTAATTACCTTGTATCCAATACCACATCACCCTATGAGAATTGTACCAATATATCTCCTCTTACAAAAATTAGTTGTGAAAAAAGACTCAAAAATAAGTTACAAATGTCCTGTAGCTTGTCTTCAAAGAATGTGAGTTCTCATCCAACACATGACTTCTTTTTATCAAGGTAGCTTGCTTCCTTCATTCTTTTGATGTGTGTCATACTAGCTGTAATTGATTCCACTCAGTTCTGTCATGCTTTTGCCTGCAATTTGCACTGCAATATGCCACCCTGAACTTTTTGAACCCATAGCATAATGGAAAGGCTGTGGGGCCTGTGAAGCATGAATTATCACCTGGTCTTGCACATAATGCTGCTGGCACAAGAACACACACACAGAGAGACATTCAGCGTGTTGTTTGGAGTAAGAGAACTAGACTTGATGATGCTATGGAGAGGAAATGTTGCTTGTCTATGTAAGCTCCAGACACTTCAAGAGGTAACTCAGTAGATAATTTCTTGTGCAGTCATACTGTTTTTTCTTTAGTTTTTTTGTTTTTCACCTTGAAAGGTTAGTGTTAAAATGTAATCAAAGCTTAAATTGTTTCTCAGAAGGAAATTTAATAAAGGGATTTGTATATAACTTGGGCTCTAAACACTGAACTTAGAAATAATATGAAGGCAACACATTAGGAATTTTATCTTATTGCACCTGTTTAAAATTAGATATATGTTATGCCTCAGACTGATTAATAGGTTCCTGTTTCCTTCTTTAAGATGTGGTGTTAAGATGGACGCAATACCATGTTTTCTGTCTACCAAATTTGTTAATTTCTACTCAGAAAAGAGTGAAAACACCAACACTCTGAAAAAAAGTTCTTCACTATATTTATTAAAGGGCAAAAAAAAAAAAGATAGATGCGTCTCAGCAACAAGCCGTCATCAGCTAAAAAGATGGATGCTGAAATGCGTCCATCTTTTTTGCCCTTTAATAAATATAGTGAAGATTTTTTTTTTTTTCACAGAGTGCCGGTGTTTTCTTTCTTTTCTATATTCCTAAAGACCAGGCATCCTATATCTCTTTAATTTAAAGTTTGGGAGTTAAGCACACTATTACTCTGTATTTTGGATTTGTACTCATAGCCAGTGGTTGTGCTGATGCTGCTTTTCACAAATGCAAAACTTCATGATGTAAAAAATGTTGGCTGCCATGGAAAGTCTTTGAAATCTGTGGCGCTTATATAAATAAATTCTGTTGTTTTCATTCTGTCAGTCTCCTGATTACTTGGATTCAGTGATATTTCCAAGATGAAACAAGTCACAAATTTGGGTTGACAAGCAGAGAGGCATTATGTATGGGAAGAAAATGTGTTCAATGTTATGTTTTCTCTTCCTCTTTACATAAGTGTGGGCTTCCGCCCCACAAAGTATTTGGGAGAAAGCAGGAGAGGTATTATTTTGCATGTAATCCACCATTCCACTGATGAAAACAATCTTTCTTGTATATATTAAATATAGCAATTGACTTTTTTTTTTTTTTTTTAGATGTTTTAAACTTTTTGTTACTGATAAAATTTTAAATTAGTGAGCTGATATGTTCAGTGTGGCTTCATTTTCATACAGATGAAGCCTTCTCCTACAGCGGTGTCATTTTGATGAAGAAGGCAAAAACCTATACTGGCATTTAAATTGTAGTCTAAAATCATAATAACAGAAATGTGCACACTACCTGAAAATATTTACCCTTTAAATACTCCCTGGGGTAAAAACAAAATCATAAATGATCACTACAAGCATGTGCACACAGACACAGGTTGAACAACCTATGCAAATGGTAACCCAGAAACAAGTACATCCTAGAGGAGGGAAGAGACGAAAGATAAAACAAAGTGACTGTGTTCTTTGCTCTAATAGTATACACTGTAACCCAAAATGTTTTTCAAAGTCAGCTTGAGGCTAAAAAGTCATTTGTTTAATGGTTTCTGCCCAGCAGGAAACCAACAGTCTATTTTTAAAGAGTGATACTGATAGAAGGACCACACCTTCAGAACACAGAGTGCATTGCACCACAGTGTATCCCCAAATGGCCTCAGCAAAAGTGCAGTTGCTCAGTTTCAATGCATGTTTCTTTGATAAGGACATTGAAATGGGATGACTTTTTAAAACACTCCATGGTGACTAGGTGAGAACAATGAAAGAGGGCAAGCTAAAGAAGAATGAAGTGCAGGGGGTAAAGACTGGAAGACATAATGAAAGAAAGAGACACCTTAATCCACTGTATATCTGCTTGAATCAAAGGCCAGTGCTCCTTTTTCTCTCTTTTCATCCCTTTGTCTATGCACTACCTATTTCTTCTCTCAGTGGTCACAGATCCTTTTCTTAGTGACTACAGCTCTCATCAGTAGAAATCAGAAGATCTAAGAATGAGAGGATCTGAGTAGATCACTGCTACCACCTAGAGGTCTCAGTGATGACGGCATCACATCAGTGTTTAGAGCTGTTAGAGTAATTGCAAAAATTAAGACTGAAAAGGTTGAGATCTGACAGGGCACAACAATATATATATATATATATATATATATATATATATATAGATATAGATATAGATATAGATATGTGTGTGTGTGTGTGTGTGTGTGTGTGTGTGTGTATAGCTAACAAATGCAGCATTTGACCACTTATCTTAAAAGCTTTACCGGTTTGCACATTTCAGAAGCAAACTTGATACATATACACATTTCTGCCTTGTCCATCAAAGCTACCTGGGTTAGACTGAAAGTGTCAAGGCTCCAGACAGATAAGGTTTCAGTTTCAAAGCAGCCAACCAAGACAGAATTTCTTGCATTTAAGCCTCTGCTGCTTTGGAAAAAAATAAAAAATAAAAAAAATCCACAGACTCTATTGCCCCCCTTAAATTTGCATAACAGTCTCAGATAGGCAAGCAACTACTTCACAGGGCTTATTCCTACCTGGGGAGACCAGGGGGATGGTGAGAATCAGTTTCTTTGATTTTGTCAGTGCTTTAAAACTATCAGGCTTCTCCTGCTTAGGGAGAGGTTCATAGCATTGCAGAGTATAGACTATCTTTAAAGGCTTTGGTTTGTCTGATAATAAGGGAATGTTTTCAGCATGGTGCAGAGTAACATGGGGACAAGCCAGTAGATCTGGACTGTCACATTACATACCTCAGACTCAGCTTCAGGTCAGTATATTTCCACAAATCATGTGGTGACTCCAATATCACTGGTGGTGAGGGCAAGAGCACAAAGGATTGTAAAGTGCAACAAAAAAGAAGTTGGGTCTGTTGTAAGTGGACAGGCAGTGGCAGAGGGCAGAGTAGAGATCAAGCTCAATTCCATATGTCTCTCACCTCTTTCTCTTTATAATGAGCTGATGCTGCTTTGGCCAACTTGGGCTTTACCTCATCTCTTCAAAAGATGCAAAATGGACACTTTTACTTAAGGCTTTGTGCTCAAGGCCACTAAAGTACATGGTGCTTTTGACTAAAATTGTCAGACCCTCATCAATTTAGAATACAGAACAATTGGCATTTTAATACTGTCCTCTCCAAAAACAAATGACCCAATGGGTTTTTTGTTCAAGTAGCTTATTGCAACCTATGGTACTTTGTTGTGACAACACCCTCTAGTACTGCTGGATGAAAAACCCAGGAAACCAGTGTTTCTTCCCCATTTCAAACCTGTAGTGAGTGTATCTTTTAAACCTGGCTATTCACAGCTTGGTCTCATCTTAATTTTTGGTACTGCCATTTATTTTGTGTTGAAAATCATACGTTAGCGTTAATTTAAAATTTACTTAAGATTAGAAATCTAATCCTGCCAAGTTGTTTCTGAGCCTAAATCATGAGACTTTCAAAAGATTGTGTAACCTGTTTACATTTTCAGTTTTTACAGTGTAAATTGAGAGATGATTAACAAGAAAAATTAATCCATGATAATTATATGAAAAAGACCTTTGCAACATTTTTATTTTCTGTCTCTTGATTTACCTGATATACAATCCCTTTAAAGACAGTTCTTTGACAGATAACCAAACTGGAATACCGAGAGGGTAAATTAAACATGAGATAACATTAAGTCAAAGTTAAGATAAAGTTTAAAGAACAAGACAAAAAAATAATAATTTAACATTCAAGTAGCAGGTTAAAAGTTGCTTTGCAGTCTGTGTTGGTAAACACAATTTCACTCGTTCTGAAACTGAAGCAACAACACATTTTAAAGGAACTTTACCTTGAAGCATGTTTGTTTTTTCTCATTAGGAAACAGTAAGACTTATATTAATTTATGTCACCACAAATAATGTTAGATCAATAATTACAGAGAGCTTCAGAGCATTTACGCCCTTTCCCAGAGACAGGAAATCAGGAAAAAAAAAACTGGAAAATGACCACTGGGATCAGGGATTTAGACACCCTCAATTCACAGGTCTGGCAACAAATGTAGCATATACAAACAAAGCTTTGTACACAAAAAAAATGCTGGCTCATACATTTGCATTTCCTACTAGCCTAGTCACACATATATACATATGCATGCTCACATGTGATTGTGTGTCTGTGTGCATTTCCCCCCCAAACTATTAGATACCTCTGATTTACCATTGCACACACTAGTGCACACACAAATACAGTTTTCTTTTCTTTTTCTTTTTTTCTTCTGCCAGCTGGGAGACGTGGCTCCCATGGCTCAAATATTGTCACAGAATAGTGTATAATCTTTGGAACAGCTGTGGCTGGAGATAAAACCTTAATCAGGTGAAGGGAGCTCAGTAATATAATAACCTGAAGCTAGAGAGTCACCATAGACACAAAAGAGCACTCCTTGATAATCTTAGTTCAGGAGCTTACTTACCTGCATCCCTATCATGGATCACAAATAAAAGGACATGATTAGGCGACTTAGAAAAAAAATACATTCATTTTGCTAAGTGCTCAAATATGGTGGAAAATGTAGAAAGACAGAAGACATGTAAGTATGACTGCTTTAATGAGACACATCTGAACCACACATACATTTCAAAGACCCCTTTATTATCATACGTGTGAGCAGTCATTGGATGCGTGCCTCTTTAGATAATTAAAACTAGTTTGAAAGCAGGAGATGAGAAAAACTGACATGTTTACTTGCAGTCATGTACCCTCTTAAACTGAATTTACTGGCAATGGGAGCTGAACCATAATACACATACACACACACACACACACACACACACATATATGTTTTACACTGATCAACAACAAATGCACTGAAGAAGAGAGGACAGTAGTAAATACAAATGTAAATGATAAAAACTTAGTAGACTGTAAGAACATTTCCTAAATTTGCTTGGCAAATATGTTATGAGGAAGATAACAACATAAAATGTTTATCGAACCTCAAGGTCACACACAACACATCCTGTAGAATAGCGCTGAATTTAAACAGAACTGTTGTCTGTTTACAAGAAAATTCTACAGGGCACCTTGTGCTGCATTCTTTGACTGCAAGCCTTTGTTGGTGTATTGCTACCTGAATACATCAACTTATAACAGCCAAATCTCAGTTAGTAAAGCAACATTAAACTGGGTTAGTGTGCATGCAAATGACATACAGAAAACAAAACAAGAAGCCATTCATTGCTTCAACGCACTACCTATGGTCAAAGTGGTGTATATAGCAAAGGATATCACCAAATCTGACACAGTAACCTGACCTACTGTAGCAACTAATTTGAGTCACTAACTGTGATCTCTTACCTGTTTTAGTGGTGTTGCTGCCTTTTAGATCATTTAGAATTATGTCAGAAATATTGTGACTTACTCTGAGTTTCAGTATATTCAAGGAGCTTGTGAATGAAAATGACCCTTAATGAATGAAATCATAGTATTTAGTTAGTCTGTTACCATATAATTTATGGGTACAACTTGTTCACATACTGTAGCTTGTGAGTGTAAGCTCAGAACTAAAACCCAAACTTTAAAATGCAGAGTCCAGAAATCAGTGGGTGATATCTCAATGGCAGTATCCATCTTTAATGGATGGATGTGTTTGACAGGCATATATAAGGATGCACAACAAATAGAAGATGAGGTGGTCCAAACCATTTTCAATTCTGCAATAAGACGGTGAATCATTAGTCCATGTTCACACACATACAAGCACAAAAGGCCAGGGATGATTATTTTAAGTGCTCAAGCAGCACTTCAACAGCCAGTTGGCAACAATGTAGTTGGCAAAGCTTGAACATTTTTTAACTATGACACTCATAGTTTGAACATAGCATAAGAATTACCACCGTATTGTGGCTGAAGTGTTTATGTATCCCCATGATCCCAGGAGTTTGATGTTGTTATGGGCAATAGCTTCTGGTATGGCCCCCCAAGGCAAATTGGTCCCAGGATAGAAGCCAGGCCAAGAGCACCTTAGCTCAACCATTGATCAAGGAAACCTGGGCCCTGAAACCTGACCTTGAGCTAGACTGTTCCTTTCCAGAATTCCCCAAAATGAAACAAACAGCATCAAGATTCAGGCCATTTTTGGCAATGAGTCAGCACTGGACAAAAGAGATTTTCAAGTGGTCCATATGTAAAATAGTAAATATGATCCAAACACCCCAAATCCAATGTGGGATGTTTTTGGCAAATATTTGGTACTCTTATGTGTAGCAAGGATCTAAATTTTGCAGCAGTGGTGCAAGTGGTCCAAAGGTTCACAAAGAGAAAAGAAGATGGTCCAAAATGAAATCATGTATGCTTTAATGGGTGTAGTGGCAAAACCTTTTGATTTAGCCTGGTAATGGACCATGGAGTAATTCTAGAAGTGTGGTTGACTGTTTGTTGGTCTCTTTTACAGCTAAAATGTATTTACTCTCTGTTATAGAGATGCCATTTGTCAAAGAGATTGCGATCCCCAAGATTATCTCTACCCAAAAGTGGAATAAAAAGGACTTAACATCCTGCTGTTTTATGGTTAAAGTACTACAGAGTACTATGACAGAGTATATCTATATGTGATTTTGCTAAAAGTTAATCATGCATAAATCTAATCAAGTATAATCAAGTATAAATCTAATCAACACAAGGAATGAGAAAATGTAACCTGTGTAATACACTGAGTAGGAAGAGTGTGAGAAGCAGAGAAAAGTGTGAGAATCTCTGACCTCACCATGTATGATTTTGAATAAAAGATATTATGATTGATAAACACAGAGTCATAAAGAGGAAAAGTATATTCATATATAATTGAGCTAATGAGAAATCATGTTGAAGTAAAAGCAGCATATGATGAATGAGAGAACGTGACCACTGTAATGAAGTGATTTTAATGCCTGAACTTTGCCCCAAATTTTGTATGGAGCATGAGCTAGGGAAAGAGAAGTAAGCCACTGCTAGTGCGTAGATTTTGTGTGTGAAAGGTCACAGAGTGAGAACAACAGGATGTGACTCATGTCGGAAGATGTGGGCATCAAGAAGGAGAGGCGGAGAAAAGAGGAACATGTATAAAAGCCCTGTGCAGAGGGAATAAGCTGTTATTCCCTCAGAGTTTTGGGCTGGTGAGCGGAGGACTAATGGATCTAGGAGTTCATGGTGGAAAAAGCTGAAGCAAGAAACGCCAGAGGTGTAACCTAATTCCGACCGCTGTGGATTATAAAATTGAATTAATATTTTTGGGATTTACTCTGCTCACTGTTGCCGTGTTGGATTGGAGCTTAGAAAAAGTTTGGGGAACTTTGTACGGAGTTTCTATTTCTCCAAATGGGCTTCATCCTGCACAGCCAGGAGGAAGATCATTAGAGGGGAGCTACCATTAGCAGATGTGGCTGTTGATTGCACCTAACTCAAGGTTGCTGGTGGGGTGCATCATCTAGCGGATAGTGGGGTAGGCATCTGGATGGAGGTAGTTAGTAGCTAGGCGAATCTCCTTGCCACTGGCTTAAATTAGTTTCTGTTTACCTATTAGGGTAATACTCATAGGATCAGAGACTCTGACCCTTTAAACGGAGAGCCGGCCCAGAACTTCTGTACAGGGGTAACTGGGATCTAAACACATTGAAATAACCTTTGACATTATCAAACCACGATTAGTTGATGTATACTGACTAGCTGTAAACTAATGAAATTTTAACTTTAATACTGTTAAGTCAGAAATGTCTATTTTTTATTTAATTTTTAATTTATTTTTGCCAGTAATATAATTTCTATGATTAAGTTTCTTTGCTTTCAGTTAGTTTGTTAACCACTTTCACTTCCTTGTTTGCAATTTGTAAATTAGAATATCTAATTAATATACTAAATGATGACATACATAGTTACAGTATCAGGCAATTAAATAATATAAAATCCAAACTTTACATAATGAATAGAAAAGTTTTCTTTAAAAAACTGTAAGTTATTCAATTGGTAAAAACATTTTTTTCGTTCACTCTCATACTATTGAATAGATTTAGAAAACCTTCAGCCTATCACCACCCAGCTGGGATATTTAAACCCTGAACACTTGCTTGGTAATTTCATGCCATGCACTTCTTGCACATAAAATAGTATTTTCATTTAGGAATGCTTGGCCTTGACTGTCTCAGATTATTTATTTATTTATTTTTAACTGGTAATAAGACAGACTGAAATGCTTACCTGACTCTGACTCTTTTATTCACTTCTGCTCTAGAACAACTTGGGCTGTAAAAACATGTACAAGCTAAATCGTGATGATCATGATTTTACCAACATCCAGTGAACATTGTTCTTATTTTTAATTTATTGAAAGATGAAAAGTGCACAGCCTGATACAGTTCTGTGAAGAAACTTTAGGCATATTACGCTTTATCTGAACAGAAAGTGTAATGTGAAAAGTTACCAGAGCAGTGACAGCCTTAATGCCACTTCTTTAGACAGCTGGGTTTATTAAAATATCAGTTCCACCAGATGCAAGTGATACAGACAGAAAAACATAGCTAAGGCACTTCCTGTTTTGAAACAGCATGTTACACATCATATAACACCCCCCGACCACCACCATCACCACCACACACACATCTGATAGGTCCCAGAGTTATTCTGTAGCAATGAACCCAATCGTACAGACAGACTTTGCGACAAGAACAACACAGACTCCTGCAACAGATGCTATTTCCCTCACATATTACTATGGTGTCCCCTAAAAACAAAGCAAAGCCATTAAGAGAAACACCCTCCAATCCTTAATGGCAGCAAAAACAAAAACATATACATAAAGGAAAAAACTGGTGAATAGAATGGAATTCTTAAGGAAATGATAGGTAATTTTGATTGACCAGAAAAAGTAAAGCGAGGCATGCCTAATGGCATTTTATTTATTTATGTTTTTAAGAAGTGACATCAGCCATTTATACAGTGAATCCGTAAAGTATTCACAGCACTTTACTTGTTTCACATTTTGTCGTGTCACAGCCTTATTCTAAAATGGATTAAATTCGGTTTTCCCCTCAAAATTCTACACACAATATCCCATAATGACAAAGTGAAAAAAGTTTGCTTGAAATTCTTGCAAATGTATTCAAAATAAAAAACAAAAATATAACATGTACATAAGTGTCAAGGTCTGCGGGATGAGCAGACGGAGTGTGATGTGTAAAGGACCCAAATGCAGATGCTTTGAGGCAGGATAAACTTAACAAAAGGTGAGCCGTTTATTTGGCTGAATAACAAGAAACAAAAACTAAGCATGAAAAACAAAGAACTGAAAACTCCAAAATACACAGACTAAACTAGGAAGCACAAGGGACTAGGAAACAATTGGAAAATGAGCAGACGATCCGACAAAGGACATGGGGAGACTGAGACAATATATAGACAGACAGGTGATTAGGGGAAGTGGAGACACATGGGAATCATAGCTGAACCGAATACACCAAATGACACAAGGGAAGCAAAACTGAACATAATGCACATGAGACAAGGGACTATCAAAATAAAACAGGAAGTAACTAATGCAGAGACCAGGAGTAAGACATTCAAGCTTGACACAGGCAAAAGGGTAAACTGACACAAAGACTGACTTAACACAGGAGACACTAAAGGATAAACACAGACACAAGACTACGGGAACAGGAAGCAAACTAATAAACCTAAAGTCCCTAATAACTAAACTAGAGACATCAAATAATAGGGAACTAACGGGGATTAGAAAACTCATAAACACAAGGAAACCAAAACATAATTAACAGAATCTAGAAACAAAGCCTACTTCTCAAAATCAAGAAAATAATGAATTAACAGGATTCAAAAGTCCAAATACAAAATAGACCGAGAACCGTGACAATAAGTATTCACAACCTTTTCTCAATACTTTGTTGAATCACCTTTGGCAGCAATTACAGCCTCAAGTCTTTTTGAGTATGATGCTAGAAGTTTGGCACACCTATCTTTGGGCAGTTTTTCCCATTCTTCTTTGCAGAACCTCTCAAGGTCCATCAGGTTGGATGGGGAGCGTCATTACATCGCCATTTTCAGACCTCTCCAGAGATGTTCAATCGGGTTCAAGTCTAGGCTCTGGCTGGGCCACTCAAGGACATTCACAGGGTGTTCCTGAAGCCACTCCTTTGTTATCTTGGCTGCGTGCTTAGGGTTGTTGTCCTGTTGGAAGATGAACCTTCGCCCCAGTTCAAGATCCAGAGTGCTCTGGAGCAGGTTATCATCAAGGATTTCTCTGTACATTGCTGCATTCATCTTTCCCTTGACCCTGACTAGTCTCCCAGTTCGTGTTGCCAAAAAACATCCCCACAGCAAGTGATGAGGGGTGCCTGGGTTCCTCCAGATGTAACACTTAGCATTCAGACTAAAGAGTTCAATCTTTATTTCATCAGACCAAAGAATTTTGTTTTTCATGGTCTGAAAGTCCTTCAGGTGCCTGTTTCCAAACTCCAGGCAGGTTGTCATGTGCCTTTTACTCTACATACAGGCCTGATTGGTGGAGTGCTGCAGAAATGGTTGTCCTTCTGGAAGATTCTCCTCTCTCTGCAGAGCAACACTGGAGCTCTGTCAGAGTGACCATTGGGTTCTTGATCACCTCCCTGGCTAAGGCTCTTCTACCCCGATCGCTCAGATTGGCCTGGCAGCCAGCTCTAGAAGACTCCTCTTGGTTCCAGACATCTTCCATTTATTGATGATGGAGGCCACTGTGTTCACTGGGACCTTCAATGCTGCAGAAATGTGTCTTTACCCTTTCCCAGATCTGTGCCTCGATACAATCCTGTCTCAGAGGTCTACAGACAATTCCTTGGACTTCATGGCTTGATTTGTGCTCTGACATTCACTGTCAATTATGGGACCTTATATAGACAGGTGTGTGGCTTTCCAAATCATGTCCAATCAACTGAATTTACCACAGGTGGACTCAATCAAGTTTTAGAAACATCTAACAGATGACCAGTGGAAACAGGATGCACCTGAGCTCAATTTTGAGTGTCATGGCAAAGGCTGTGAATACTTATGTACATGTTATATTTTGTTTTTTATTTTTAATAAATTTGCAAGAATTTCAAGCAAACTTTTTCATTATGGGGTACTGTGTGTAGAATTTCGAGGTGAAAATGAATTTTATAAGTTTTGGAATAAAGACCATTACACACTAAGCGCGTTGCAACAAAGTGAAACGAAACTCTAAATTTTTCAGATCCAAACTTGTCGTGTAACATATATACAAACCTAACACATTGCGTTTTTTGGAAAATTCATCCTCAAAAAATGCACTGTGAAAAAAATGAAGTCAACATCAAGCGATGATGAGCTGGTCCTGATGTTTCTAAACAAAAAAAAGGAAGCAGCTGAGATTCTGGGTTCATCCAATTCTCAAAAGAAGGCAGCAGCAGGGAGAATTTCATGGTTTGATCCAGGAGTTGAAGTTGTATCACGACCGCTTTCGTACATATTTCAGCATGTTAGTGGGGCAGTTTGAGCTCTTGTTGGCAGAGTTGGGACCACATCTGAGGAGGCAGAGCAATAATTTCAGAGAGCCGATTGACCTGGAACAGCGTCTAGCTGTGTGACTGTGGTAATATTATTTTACCATTTGTATAATCAGTACAGGTGCGTGTTTTGAGCTACAAGCACGCTTGTTGCCAAATGCAGTGATCTGATTGGTCAGATCCTTATTTCGGATTCAAAAAATCAGAAAAATCAAGCTTGGTTCGAAAAAATAAATGATGCAAATTCATCCAGTGAAATTACGTGGTCGGTGTGAACAGCTGCATTAAGAATAGGTGTCTGAAAAATATTTTTAATGCACAAAATATTTGCACGAATTTTATGCGCCCGGTGTGTAAAGGCCTTAAGGCTGTAACATGACAAAATGAACAAGTGAAATGCTGTGAATACTTTCCAGATGCATTGTATTTCAACGATTGTGGCCAGTTTATCCAAATGATGCTTATGTGAAGACCCACCTTATTGTTGAGACCAGGCTGTCTTCTCAGCTCCCAATCAGCCAGTCACTATCTGTAACAATATAATCCTAATGTAACGTTGGTAATTTTGCACTGGCTCTGATGTCTGTAACATTTTGATAAATAAATTTGGGTTTTTACATTTAAAACCAGGTGGTTTAACCATAAAAATGTTTTTCCTACTACTTCTTTGACTATTATGACACTGAACATACTGTATTTTCTCTCTTTTGCACTTCATTTAACCTTCCCATTTATGACAGTGCAGTGTTATATAACTCCGTTCCTTGTTTGGAATACCAACAGCGACTTTCAGATACATCCTTAAAAGTTTCCCTGTAATGTTTTTTTTTTTTTTTTTAACTTAAATGCATTCTGAATGACAATAAGTACATGAAAAGGTTCTGAAATCCTTCAAATACTCAAGTTTATTCACTTAACTGAATGCTAGATATTGAGTTTAAGGTAAATAAAGACAAACATATTTGTATTTTCTTGATCTGAATACCCAGCAACTGTTTCTGATGATTATTTTTGTCCATTTCCTTACACTCGCATGGTTAGAGCTGCACATGTAGCTTATGTGAAAATGAAACAGTGTGAAAGCTTCTAGCTGCAAATTGGGTGAAATTGGTGCTTTTTGTTATTTGTCAGTAGTAACCAAAATTTGTTTGTATAGGCTGAGACAGAGTTGGTTCGTTCAAGGCTCTACCATCATGTTCAGGAGATATTAAATCCATTCTTTCCCAAGCATCAAACAGTGACCCAAACCATTCATAGAGTACTCTGAGATGGACATTCATAAAACATGCATTCCCTTGCAAGCTCTTGGCATATGTTCAGATGTAATAAATCACATACTGTATATTTTATATCCTAGGCTCATATTGAGGGATGTAATAAGACCTTAAAAACTTAAAATGGAATCTGCTGCATGCTAAATGTGGATTTAATCCAAAATGCTTGTGTGAGATCAAAAGCACTGACGTGCTGGTTATACTAGCATACCTTTGAAGTTGTACATTTTCTAATCACTTTGTAATAAATAAAATAAATAAAATAAAATTTGTTAGTCTCATACCTAAACCCCCATTATCTTTAAAAATTATCCATGCACGCACACACGCACACAAACACACACACACACACACACACACACACACACAAAAAAAAACTTTAACAAATTAGCCATTTTCATTTTACTGCCGGCTTGATATTACCAGTAAACTGCCCACATATTATTGCCTCTATGTATTTCCAATTATTTTATATGTGAAAGAGGGCAAAGGGACAAATAGAGTGAAGACAAGAGAAAGAGTGTAGCAAGCCAAGACACTTTGTAATGCCATGGGCAGGTTATAAGGAAGATAAATAGTGTGACACCTTAATGGAGCCATATAGTTATCTTTTATGAATAAAGTGAGATTGCTTCATAAAAGGTACAGTACATGATTAATGATAGAACTGAACCACTTGCATCGATCCTGGACATAAAAGTACTCTTGAGTATTTACAGCTGTTAATGTTATAACAAATGGCATTATAAAAGTTGGATGTATTGTAAGTAAGTCCAATAAATTGCTACAGACTTGGGAATTAGATTTGGCCTCTGGTGGCCATTGCTGTTACTGTGTTTTTTATCTTTGAGAGAATGATTGCAGAAGAGAAGCACAAACATATTTGAAGAGAGACAAATACTTTTGAATTCAACAGTACAACTTCAAAGACTGTCCATATTGGAAAGGAGTAAAAAAAAATGTCTTGTATGTCTTACATTCCCTAAATGCTTAATACTATCATTTACTCATAAATATGAGTTTTTTCTTATACAACAAAATTAAAGGATTTAATTGAGTAAACATTATTTTGTACAACAAAAAATGAAATGTGACAGTTAATGAGTAACTAATACTATGAGACATACAAGGTCTTATATGATGTGCAAAATGTATATTTTTGGTGAGACTGATGGGTATTTAATACATTATTAAAGGATGTCTAAAAGATTGCAAAACTACAAAAAACAAAGCCTACATCTGCACAGATTTGACACAGAGACTTGTAAATGTTAAAGTGATATTGTTCAAGTGATAATTTTAAGTCAAAAGAAAACTCAAAAGAATACATATTGTAGTTGCCAGAAAAAGATATGACCTAATTAGACAGGGATGGATGGAAGTTTTTCTTGGAATTTGTTACATCTGCTGTTAGAAATCAAAAACCACACCTACAAACATACAGATGGTAGGAGTAAACAGGAGTAAGCATAAAATAAACAGACATATTTAAAAAGAATGACAGCTGTTCAAATTATAAAGACTGGTTCACTATGACTTGTTTGGATTTATCATGACTATTATGAGAGTCGGCTAATACTGATCAGCTGACACCTTGCAGATCCCTGCCAGAATTAATCTGGCTTTTGATGTTGATGAGACAAGTTTTAAATGGAAGATGAAGCAATGAGCCCTTATGGGCAAAAAATAGGAAAGTCCCTCTCACCAACTTCATCTTACAGGGACTTCAAAATTGCACACAGATTTTAAAGGGTTATCAAGGCTTAAAGTTTTATGTTGGTGTTATTTTTGCTGTTTCATTTCCTATCACATGTGTTATCTTTGC
Source organism: Heterochromis multidens (assembly GCA_015108495.1). Taxonomy (NCBI): domain Eukaryota; kingdom Metazoa; phylum Chordata; class Actinopteri; order Cichliformes; family Cichlidae; genus Heterochromis; species Heterochromis multidens. The sequence continues at coordinate 19,193 of VUQS01068679.1, forward strand.
TTGGGGTGAGTTGTTGCTATTTCATGATTAACACAAATAAAATCATTCCTTATCCTGGCTAGCAGAAATTAATAGATAACATGAAGTCCTGATTTTCCAAATGTGAAAAAAAAAAAAATAGAAATGGAACAATAAGCACTTAATGTCCCTTTTTTATGTAGTTTCATTGAAACATTTATTCATGATTCATTCATCTTTCTATTTATTGCCTTTTTTATATACAGTCCAATTCTTTATGTCCTTATCTTCAGTTAGAGAAAATTTAAGGAGTTGCATGGGGCCATTTACTATGTTCTCCTCCACTATTCTTATGTTCCGTTGTGATTTTTGACCTAATTAAAAAGATCTTTTCTGTAAGTCTGCCTTATAGCAGGCCCTTTTTATGATAACAAACATGGGTGAAAATGAGTGATAATGTGCAAATCTCATTTAAATTTGCATACAAATGGGAAACTATACAGCATTTTCTTCTTATTTTTTTTTTTAACAGAACATGCAATTGGGGACATTTAACTAAATTCCAGTAGCCACAAAGACCTGAAAAAATATAAATATGCATTTCTTATCCGAAGGTTTCTGAAAATATGTGTAAGTTTAGAATATGAATTTAAAACTGGCTGCCATCTTACCATAATTAGGAAACAGCTACAGTGGGGCAAAAAAGTATTTAGTCAGCCACCAATTGTGCAAGTTCTCCCACTTAAAAAGATGAGAGAGGCCTGTAATTTTCATCATAGGTATACCTCAACTATGAGAGACAAAATGAGAAAAAAAAATCCAGAAAATCACATTGTCTGATTTTTAAAGAATTTATTTGCAAATTATGGTGGAAAATAAGTATTTGGTCACCTACAAACAAGCAAGATTTCTGGCTCTCACAGACCTGTAACTTCTTCTGTAAGAGGCTCCTCTGTCCTGCACTTGTTACCTGTATTAATGGCACCTGTTTGAACTCATTATCAGTATAAAAGACACCTGTCCACAACCTCAAACAGTCACACTCCAAACTCCACTATGGCCAAGACCAAAGAGCTGTCAAAGGACACCAGAAACAAAATTGTAGACCTGCACCAGGCTGGGAAGACTGAATCTGCAATAGGTAAGCAGCTTGGTGTGAAGAAATCAACTGTGGGAGCAATTATTAGAAAATGG
>VUQS01068683.1:0-12711 GCA_015108495.1 Heterochromis multidens
ACTGTAGCATGGGAGATGGGTGGTCTCGTAGGGTGTCTTGCATTGAAATCTGCTGCAATGACCCGGTTACTGCGTTCACCAGATATCAACACGATTTCGATCCGCTCCTCACATGTTAACCTCTTCGACATGTCAATGGCTGTGAACAAAGAGCAACTTGTAAATAACTCATGAAAGAATAAAGTTACGTTGAAACCAAGCACACCATTGTTTTTCTTGTGACATTACCAATAAGTTTGATGTGTCACATGGCCCTCTTCCTATTGAAAAAACAAAAGTTGTATCCAAGATGGCCGACTTCTAAATGGCCACCATGGTCACCACCCATCTTGGGGAGTTTGCCCCCTCACATATACTAATGTGCCACAAACAGGACTTTAATATCACCAACCATTCCCATGTTATTACGGTGTATCCATATAAATGGCCCACCCTGTATATTCAGTCCATGAGATAATGAAGTCAATTTGGTGCAAGTAACCCTTGTACATTTCTATTTGGAGGAGAAAGTATATTAGCCAAACTAAATAAATAAATACAAATAAAAGAAACCCAAGCTGTATGAACTGAAATAGATTTTTGGTCTTTGTCTTAAATCCATTTCTCAGTACATTATTTTAACCTCTTAGAAAACTCAAACACACTCTGTGAGCAGTTTTCAGTTCAGTTTGATTGATTTTAGGCAATGGAGAGATTGTTTACTGAACACAAATGACCTCACTTCTATACCTCTGAATTAGTTCAATTTGCTGCATTCTTAAGCCAGTGGTATCAGAATTAAAATAAATAAATAAAAAGCACGCACAACACTGTCATCAGTGCCACCATGCTGTGACTGCCTGAAGTTGACTGAGGTCAGCCTATTGGCATGCTGGATGCTGGCATGTGTGTCTGAGCTGTTGTTGCAGCCTTGCGTGTCCATGAGAGCACCATCTCTGATCTGATTGTTCTTGGTGGAAATCTGACTGGAGAGAGAAAACATCCTGTACTTGTGCTTTTCTGGAGCAGGCGCATATCAAGACACTTTCTTGGCCAACACTTAGTCCCAATATGTCTCCTACTAAACATGCATGGGACTTGCTGGGTCAAGGTGTTCATCAGAAGCAGTCACAACCAGTGACCACTTCACAGTTGCAGGCTGCTGCAGTCTATGCCCAGACAAGTGCATCACATACAGAGGAGGCCATGCCTCATATTAGACATATTAACTCTTGTATATACCGGTACACACAGTTATGGTCAAAAGTTTACATCCACTCATCTTGGGCATGAATGTCTTGGTAATTTTGGGCTTTTAATGATTTATTTGGAAATGTTCTTTTTCCAGGGTGGAATGATTGTACAGCTATTGTACGGCTATTTTTGTGTTTTAGGCATAGCAGTTTAACAGCTTCTTGTTAACTATTCAATAATAATTTCACAACATCAAACTTTTATCTAAAACTGCCTTTGTCTGAAACGTTGAAGAAATAAATACCATTTTGTTGACCCTGGTTGCAAAGTTTTGGGGAATCTAAAATGATCTGCTTCGGACTGTCCGACTATCAAATCGTCACATGATACTCCAGTACTTGACCAATAGCACGGCAGATACCGATGTTTGATTGGATGAAAAGGCTGTCTGTCATCGACGTTGACGAGCAAAACAGGAACTATCCGCGGAAGAAGTGATGTGTTGGCATTTCGGAGGACTTTAGATCAAAGTACAATAAAAAGGGGGTGAAATCGGTGGTCCTGCGGGTTCACATAAAGCATCCGTGCATTTCGTAACGCAGAAAAACTTCTTCTAAGCGACGCGTTCACACAGTGTGAGTATCTTCGTCAGTGCAATGAATGAACCCTGCTTCTTGCACATCTCCATTTACTGCAACGCTTAAGAGACTTTATACACACATTAGAGGGCTTTCAGAAACCTTAAATGTGTGGTCTGAGAAATAGAAGGATATAATAAATGTCCCCAAACATCAAGCATTGTTGTGCAAGCTGCATGTTATGAATCTGCCTTAACATTTTACTTATTACTTATTTAACACTTGTTTTTGTTTACGACACTTATATGGAGGGGAGAATAAACTGAAGAAACACCTCTTGGTCTCCAACAAACAGGACGATGTAATGTTTTGACCAGATGTTAAATTGATACATCAGTTCCAGAAAACATAAAGACTACATTAAACATAAATTTTAGCTCCTGTCAGCTTACAGACTAAATAGTCATGTTTTTTGGATTGTCTGAATGGATACTGGTCACAAAGAAATACAGGGATTTGTTTCTAAACACATATACACCATGGGGTGGCTGTAGCTCAGGAGGTAGAGCAGGTCATCTGCTAATCAGAAGGTTGGTGGTTAGATCTGCATGCCAAATATCTTTGGGCAAGATACTAACTAAGATACTAAGTTGCTCTCCGATGCATCCATCGGAATGTGAATGTGTGTGAATGGTAGATAGAAAGCACTTAAGCATAGAAAAAGTGCTTGTATGAATGGGTGTGAATGGGTGAATGAGGCATGTTGTATAAAGCGCTTTGAGTGCTCCGGGAGAGTAGAAAAGCGCTATATAAGAATCAGTCCATTTAACATACACCTTAGAAATTATTGCTGACCTGTGAAAAGACTGTGTAGTACTGAATTTTAGAACTTTGTTTTAAACATTTTTTTTTTTTTAATTTAAAAAAAAAAGGTTTTTGTGAGGCACTGGAGCCCTACTTAGCATGACCCACCTCTAACACTACTTGTGCATTCGGGTGCTTCTAGGATGGTCACATTTTATTGGGACATTGAGGCGAATCTCCCGTTCCACCACATTGCAAAGGTGCCTTTTTGGATTGAGATCTGGTGATTGTGGAGATCATTTTAGCATAGTGAACTCATTGTCATGCTCAAGAGACCAGTTTGAGATGATCTGAGCTTTGTGACATGGCATTATCCTGCTGGAAGCAGCCATCAGAAGATGGATATACTGTGGTCATAAAGAAATGCACATGGTCAGCAACAACTTGGGTAGGCTGTGGTTTTTAATCGATGATCATCTGGTAATAAGTGGCCCAAAGTGTGCCAAGAAAATATCCCCCACAGCATTACACCACTACCAGCAGCAGCCTGAACTGCTTATACAAGGCAGGATGGATCCATGCTTTCATGCTGTTACACCAAATTCTCACCCTGCCATTTGAATGTTGTAGTAGAAATTGAGACTCATCAGACCAGGCAATTAAAAAAAAAAAAAATCTTCTGTTATCCAATTTTGGTGAGCCTGTGTGAATTGTAGCCTCAGTTTCCTGTTCTTAGCTGACAGGAGTGGCACCTGGTGTGGTCTTCCGCAGCTATAGCCCATCTATTTCAAGGTTCAATGTGTTCTGCTTTCAAAGATGCTCTTCTGCATACTTTGGTTGTAATGAGTGGTTATTTGAGTTATGGTTGCTTTCCTATCAGCTCTCAGGAATCTGGACATTCTCCTCTCATCAGAGAACTGTTGCTCACTGGATATTTTCACTTTTTCAGACCATTCTCTGTAAACCCTAGAGATGGTTGTGTGGGGAAAATACTAGTAGATCAGCAGTTTCTGAAATACTCAGACCAACCCGTCTGGCTAATAAAATGGCTGGTGAGCGTATATTTTATATGAAATGCTGGCAAATAAAATACATATGCAGTAGGTGAATTTGCATAATTAATCAAACATTTAACACCAGCCCGATCTTTACGTTCATCTGCCATGTTTTGGTGTGTGACATCAGCAGTTCCTCAAGCTGTTTAGCATAATTTTCTCTGATTTTCAAAATAGTTTTTTTTCAACTTGACTGTACGTTTGCATGAAGTTTTCCATTTGGAAACAATCTCTCCAGATTGAATTCGCCATATAATTACACAATAAAACCTACAGCGCATTGACATTAGTGATTTTCCCGCTCTTTCATGAATTACTACACCTGCTAAAGCCTACAGTTTGTGAACTAGCTATGCTTTTGTCCTGCAGGTGCATCTATCTTTGATTGACTAATTTACAGAAAGGCTGATATTCTTATTTAAACATTATAAGGACGATGTGATAAAGAAGAGGTGCGTTAATTTGTGTGAAGTGAGAGCTGAGGATCACCATCAACACTTAACCTCCTCAAAAAGTCTTTTTAGACCAGTTAATTTTACAAACTTCAGTGGGGATGACTGAAATTCAGGGATTATCAGCAGGTGAATGGGGACAAATCTTTCTGTATAGATACCTAGTACTACTTCACAAAGATGTGGGATCTTTCCTTTGGGGTCAGTATTTTGTTGAGTGACCTTGTGCATAGCAAGTAAATCCTTGACTTGCTTTTTTTTTTACTGTACTGGGGCTGAAGACTACAGTAGGTCCTGTAGGGAGACAGCTGTTATAAAAAGCCTTTGTTAAAACAGAATTCCAGATTTGCTTGGTGGGCCTAGTTCGGGTCTCCAGTAAACTGAGATTATGGTTAACACTGTTATTAACAGGAATGTATTATTTGCCTTGTCATCTATGACTATAAGGTGAAAAAATGGACAGGGAAGTATTATAGTATCAACTCCAACAATGCACCTGTCACTAGCTGCAGCACACTGCTTTGCTATGTCTTCATGTTCCACTGATGCAGATGCAAAATATACTGAAACACATCTGTTCAAAGGTGTTCCTTTTGGCAATTTAGGTATATTATTGTGATGTTAATGAATAATATCACATAGCAGTAGCTCTGAGAGCCTCCAACTGTTAACATTTCATTTTCGTTTGGACAGTTTCTTCTCTTCCTTTTGTCTTTCTCTGACTACCTTTTATTTGCTGACTCTGGTTTCCATCCGCTGGAGAACAATAGCTGTGCATACATCCTTGTTCTGTGCTGGCTACTAAGAGTGTTTGAAATGTAGCTGAAAACAGTGTTTTTAGTGTAAGGTAAAATTCTGGTATCCCAAAGGCAGCTGCAGTCTCCCCTGAGAAGGTATCAGTCAGCACAGGCAGCCAGCCACGCTCCTTGAACATGCTAATTCAGTCTCTCTCCTCTATTCCCCAGCTGCACCTCTAGATTCTCCACCACTCTTGTTCCTCTTGGATACACATAGATACTTTTTCCTATGCACCTAACTCTTCCCTCCCATGCGCACACCTGCATACAAATTATTCTTTTTACCACACTTGAACGTTTTCTTTCTTTTTATTATAATCACTTATTGTTAGACTAGCAGGATTTGGTAGATGGTATTATGAGTCTAATGTGGGTAGGTATAAATATTTTCATCTAAAATCTTTGGCCCAGAGAACAGGACAGACATTTCTGTATCACCAGCAACCACACGTACGTGTCCCTGGACTCACTCTTACTTTTCCCACTATTTTAAACAAAGGGCTACAATATTGATTGATGCAGTGTGTTGTGAGAGGGCCTGTCTGGAATTTAGAGCAGAAGAAACAAGCATCTTGGATTGATGCAAGAAACAAGCACACTTAAGTTTTGTAAAGAAAAGCATTACATGGGTTTAGATACTGGTGACGGAAAGTTCTTATTCTGTGCATAAGAAGAAAGTGTCACACATGCTGGGTTCATATTCATTTCTCTTATTCAGATGATGCTTTGGCCATAAGGCATTCTTTAAGATCAACAACTGTAGTAGATCAAAGGCACTAGTACGGTATGTTATACGAGATAAAACCTCAGTAACACATTTGATGGCGATTCAGTAACCACGTTCCACTTTTGAGGTGAGACAAATCCAAAAACCAAGAGCCCAATCAAAACTTTAAAACAAGCGGTGGCAGGAGCTATATAACCAAATAATTTCAAACAAAGTAAATGTCATGTAGTTCTTGTCACTTGATGGTATACCATTTAAGATGGCATGCCAGTGGTGTACTGTTTATAAAGATTTAAAATTTACACACATTTTTATTCATTTATTTATTTGGCTTAAACATCTTAAAAATTTATTATAGGTACACAGAAAAACAATATTATCATCTCCTCTAAAGACACATCGTAAGCAGTGTTATCTAAAATATTAAATAGAGGATTTAAAATACTTGATATACTTAAACTAGCTTTTGTACACAACCACATTGGATTTAAAATTAATTAGTCAAAATTAAAACTCAATTTTCCCAAAACGTAATGGGACAAACAAACATAATTATAAAGAGAATCCTTTGCAGTGAATGTTTGAAGTCTGGTACCCATGCAGGTCACCTCTCTTGAGAAGCTTTGCGAGGCAAGACTTTACCCCAGCCACCATTACACCATCTACTAAGTACCTTAATCTGCTTCACAGATTAAGCATGCTCAAGTCAAGTCAGGTAACATACCCAGCCAATTAAAGTTCTATTTCCTTGCCTTTAGAAGCTCGTGGTTTGCTTTGGTGGTGTGTTTTAAGTCATTATCCACGTGCACTGTAAAATGCTGCCCCATCAGTTTTACAGCATTTGAGTCATTGCAGAAATTGTAGCTCTATAGACCTCAGAATTCATCCTGCTGCTTCTATCAGCCTTTACGTCATTAAACATCAGCGACCGGTTCTGCCAGTAGCTATACCTGCCCATGCCATAACACTGATGTTGTATGCTTTGGATCATCAATCAGCCCTGCCTTTCCTCGTCCATAGTCATTTTTCTTTGTCTGTCCCAAAAATTCTTGTTTCAGAACTGGGTAGGCTTTTTTTTTTATGTTTTCAAGCTTATCTGGATTTTCTTTGTTCTGAGTGTTACCAGTGGTCTTACATTCATTTACATTCACAAATGCATCTCTTGATTGCAAACAATGATATACTTACCTTCACGAGAGTGCTCTTGGCTTGGCTAGATGTTGTGAAGTGGTTCTTTTTCCACCAAAGAAAGAAATCTCATTCTATCCACTTTGAGTGTTTTCCTTTGCATGTCTGGCCGTTTGATATACCTAAACTAGCTTCTGTACAATGTTGCTGCATTGCCCTGTTGATTTGCCTGGTCCTAAAGTTTCTGGTACCACTGATATATCTGGTTTTCAGATTTTTGGACATCACATTGAGAGTTACAGCTACCGAATACAAATTCAGTATTTTCATTTGTCAGGAAATAACATAACACACCTGACCGTGAAACTGCTTAATCCAACATGCTCCAAGCCTGTGAAATGAAAGGACTATGTGAAAAGAGTCTGATTATACCTAATGATTATACTTAATAGAATATTTTTATTAAACCCCTCAAATGACAGCTACGCTTCAGTCACATCTTGATTGCTTTATTTTAATCAATTGTGGTGATGTACATAACCAAAAGATTTTACTATAGATCCAGAATTCCCTAGTGATGGCAGTGATATTTCGCCTTTTGGTCACCACGTTACTACGTCACTGATAGTCGCTTTCTGTATGAATGCCGCTTTACACAGGGGCAAGTAAAAAGTAAACAACTTACTTATTATGACATATGTTTATAGGGATCTCTTTTACTGCGACATGATGTTTAAAGAGGTTAATGCTGTAAGTGTAATTATACTGTCTACAACAGCCAACTGTCTAATTACTAGTGCCTTTGTTTTATTATATTTCTTGATCTTGAAGAAGGCCCATGCATTGAAACAATAGCTGAATAGAAGAGATAACTATATCAAATCAAAGTGTGCAACACTTTTTTCTTGTTCGTAAATCTTCTTCCTTTGACCAGTACTTCTCTGCTACCCCTGCTGTGCGATACTTTTATGTTCATACTTATTCCATAGCACAAGTGTAGTCATTCACTTGTACACTTGGAGCCTAAGGATACTATTTATATTATTCATAGCTCTTTGTCTTTATATCGTACCTCTGAGCTGTCAAGGTAATCAAAGAGAACTCATGGTGTGAAGGGAAATGGTGTTAGGCTAAATGAGATGGGTAGGAAGTGCACATACTGAGAACGTAACACACATGGTAGGTGGTGAGAATTAATTTAATTATGTGTAGCAGATGTATGTGAAAGATAAACCATCTGCCTGATCAAAACTGACTACTTTGTGAGCTATATGTGATTATGTATTAACTGAAATCCTTCCTGCAGATTTCATAAATTATCCCTAGCTACAGAAGAAGGAATAGAGTCACAGTATGGTTGTATTTAATTAAACTAAACAATTGGGAGTAATGTAGAGACTTAGCTGTGAAATTCTCTCAATGTTTTTATTCTTATTTTCTGTCAGGTTGAGGAAGGAGGATGGGGAAGAAAGATGCCAGTGCGACCAAATTACCAGTTGATCAATACAGAAAGCAGATTGGTGAGTCCTCTGTCCTGCTGCTCAGCAACAGTAAATCAATCAAATGTAATTAAATGAAATAACGCACGAGGTGTAATGAAAAAAATCTGAAAAATGGGTCCATAAAAATCAAAAGCTTTACATTTTAAGTTCGGCTGATCTCTTACTTCAAGGTAATCTTCTCAGGCATGTGTTTTTATTTTTTCCACATTTATCAGGTTGTGCATTGTGAATTGGTCCCCCAGTGAGGTAGTCAAGGCGGGCTTATACGGTAACAAAAGAAAATTTAGAGGAGGAGAAAAGTAGTGGGTGCCAGCTCAAAACGCACAAGAAAGCACTGAAAACCATCTGAAGAAGATGACCTTGAATAGGTTTTGATTTTTATGGACCTGTTGTCAGAACTTTTAGTTATTGCCGGTTGATTTGATATGTTAACACTGTGTGGAAACCATACACAGTGTAAAAGATGGATCTAGCTTCTGGGCCCGAAAAGTGAAGCCAATGCAGAAGTACTTTAAACATGCATTCTTTCTAACTGCCACCAGGGGATGATCCCCCTGGCCGCAAAAAGACTTTTGATCCTATAGAAGTCTATTGGAAAACGGCTCTCAGCCCTGATCTCATAAACACTTTACCGATGAGTTTATGGGCTGGTGATTGACAAGTTGTAAGTCAATGAGAGAGCCCTTCATAGTCAGATCCACCCCTTCCTCATAACATTTGGTTTTAAAATGCCAAGATTGTGGCAGCAAAAATCTCAGCCCAAGGCTTCATAATAGGACTTCACTTCACAATGGGTGACGTTACGGTGGCTACATCCATCTTCATACTGTCTATGGTGAAAACAAACTAAACAAACTGCTTTTCTCCATTTCATGACATAAAATAAATTATCTGGGTTATTACCATGAATATAGCAGTGTATATACCACATGGCTTATAGTTTCAACAAAAGAGTATCAATATATTAACTGATAATTAAAACAGTAAGGTTACTGTTAATTATTTTGTGTTGCATTTTTGGTAGTTTGGATTTATCTACTTGGTCTAACTCCATTTCAGCAATAATTCTCACTCATTGGCTGATGTGTGCATTCCTACAATGACACAGTAATTAATGCCGCCTTATAGAAACAAGCTGGCATTGCACATTTAAGAAATGGCATATAAAACTATGTTGCTGGGAAGTGTTTGGTGGTAGTTTACACATTTATCCCATGTTTACAACAGTGTGATTCTTTCAAAGACATTTGTCAGTGTTGACTCTGTGGGAACATGCATCATCTCTTTGCATAGTGTTGGAATCTTTTCTGGTTTGCACTACAATAAAAAGAAACTTTAACCAAATTCACAGCCATTATGCAAACTGTGCAAGTAATTACACTTGGTCATGAATACCTTGCTTTAATACCTCCCTCTGTACTATCTTGTCAGAGGCAGTTTTGTCAAGGTTTATTGGCTATCTAATTATGTAGTATTTACTTCCCCCTTCATTCCCCTTTCTTTGCAAAGAGCCAACTAAAGCAATATGGTTAGAATCAATCAAAAGCTCAGCCAACTTTAGCATGCCAGCTGTGGTTGCTTAAAGATCAGTGTTCCTATCATATCTTTTTGTTTTTGTTTTTCTCGTGTAGAGCAAAACCAAAAGGTCGCCAGTGGCAAAGCTGGATAATTGTGGGCAGCTGACTGACACAAATACAAAGGAAACCTCTGTTGGCCTTACGGGCTTAAAGGTTTTACTTGAAATCCAGAGAGTCCCATTTTGTTAACATGAAATGTGACACAGTAGTCTTGTAAGACACAAAGTCATCCACATCCTCAGAGAATGAAATTTTATCAGCAAATGGATTTGTGACTTTTAATAAAAGATCTGCTTTTGGCCTTGATTAATGACTATTAATGACTGATGATTTGAGCCTTTACAAGGTGATGATATAGTAAGTACATTTAAAAAATAAAAAGAAGAAAGTTAAAGTTGCTAAACTAACATGACATCTGAGATTTATGTGCATCTCCCTGACTGTGGGACTCTAAGAAGCAGGAGCACCTGCTGTTTGACTGATACTGGTTGCCCGATGTTAAAAAAAAATCTGCAAAAACATTCAAGGAAACAACAAAGATGATCCAATATTTAACTTGTCCACTTGATTCCTAGCCCAAGGGAGATGGCACAACAAGATCTGGCTACTCAAATGTGCATGTACTTAATTTGTGGTCTTTTGTTTCCAATTAGTGGTTAAATATCCTCACTGGCCACTTCATTAGGTACACCTTGCTAATACCACGTGGGACTCCTTTTGCCTTTGGAACTTACTTAATTATTCCTGGCATAGATTAAACATGATGCAGGAAACATTCCTCTGAGATTTTGGTCCATATTGACATGATAGCATCACACAGTTACTGCAGATTTTTCACACAGTTGCTGTAGAGCTGCAAATTCATGATGCTAATCTGGGGTTTCCCCAAATCACAAAGGTTCTCTATTGGATTGAGATCTGGTGACTGGAGGTGATTTGAGTACAGTGAACTCACTGTGATGTTCAAGAAACCAGTGTGAGATGATATGAGCTTTGTGGCATGGTACGTTATCCTATCTTAGCTGACAGGAGTGGCACCTGCTGTGGTATTCTGCTGCTGTAGCCCATCTGCTTCAGTGTTCAACCTGTTGTTTGTTCAGTGATATGCTATATGTGTTGTTATTGTCTGTCATGTTGCTATTTTCAGTATTGTCTGTTGTCTGTTCTGTTATGTACATTGAGAGCAAAGAAAAACTCAGAGCCCAATAAAGCTGATTCTGATTCTGATTCTGAGATGCTCTTTTGCATACCTTAGTTGTAATGACAGGTTTTTTGGTTTACTCTTGTGGCAAAATCCCAGTAAATCAGCAGTTTCTGAAATACAAACCAACAACTGTGACACTTTCAAAGTCACTGAGATACCTTTCTTACTCATTCTGTTTGAACTTCAGCAGGTCATCTAGACCATGTCTGTATGGCTGAATGCATTGAGTTGCTGCCATGTGATTGGCCATGTATTTTGTGTTAATGAGCAGCTGAGCAGGTGAAACTAATAAAGTGGCTGGTGAGTGTATTAAAGCAACAAAATAAAATGTATACAAACATAAATACATAATATATTCAGCTGAGGGATGTGTGGCAGTAAGTTGACTCTAGCTCTAGACAGTAAAATAGTGAGTTTGTATTGGGTTGAATATTGTTATAATTCTGTTTGTCGTATTAGGTTTTAATGGGGTATAAACAACACCAGAAACCTGTAAAGCCACTGCTTATCACAAAGATGACAAAGATTCTGAAGCCCTATTGGTTACCTCACAGGTGATATAAATAAATCCTATCAAAGGGATTTGGAAACCTTAGGTTTTTTTTCCTACTATTCTTGTAACTTGTGAAAATCCCAGTGAATGCTGTTCTGTATTTAGTTAAAGAGTAAATAAAACAACCATGTATTATCATACACTAGAGTGCCATTAAAAGACAGGAATCAAGCTCGGGTCCTCTACCAGAAGCCTGGGAGCTTGAGGTTCCTGTGCATTATCTTAGCTGTCCCTAGGACGGTTCTCTTCTCAACAGAGATCCCGGATGTCATTCCTGGAATCTGCTAGAACCACTCACCCAGTCTGGGGGTCACTGCCCCGAGTGCTCCTATTACCACAGGGACCACTGTTGCCTTCACCCTCCACATCTTCTCTTGCTCCTTTCTCAGCCTTTGGTATTTCTCGAGCTTCTCGTGTTCCTTCTTCCTGATGTTGCTATCACTTGGTATTGCTACATCTATCGCTACAGCTTTCTTTCTCTGCTTGTCCACCACTACTATGTCCGATTGGTTAGCCATCACCAGTTTGTCTGTCTGTATCTGGAAGTCCCACAGGATCTTAGCTTGGTCATTCTCAACCACCTTTGGGGGTGTATCCCATTTTGACCATACAGGCCAAACTCGGCACAAATGTTCCTGTATACAACCCGAATTCCAGAAAAGTTGGAACGTTCTTTAAATTTGAACAAAATGAAAACCAAAGGACTTCCAAATTACATGAGCCAATATTTTATTCACAACAGAACATAGATAACATAACAAATGTTGAAACTGGGAAATTGTACACCATCATCCACTAAATGAGCTCATTTCAAATTTGATGCCTGCTACAGGTCCCAAAAAAGTTGGCATGGGGGCAACAAATGGCTGAAAAAGCAAGAAAGTCCAAAAAGATTCAGCTGGGAGAACATCTAGCAACTAATTACGTTAATTGATACTCATCGGCATGATTGTGTCAATGATATTACTAAATGGGCCCAGGAATACTTCCAGAAACCAGTTAACACAATCCGCCGTGCCATCTGCAGATGCCAACTAAAGCTCTATCATGCAAAAAGGAAGCCATATTTGAACATGGTCCAGAAGCGTTGTTGTGTCCTGTGGGCCAAGACTCATTTGAAATGAACTGTTTCAAAGTGGGAAAGTGTTTTATGGTCAGACG
>VUQS01068685.1:0-10547 GCA_015108495.1 Heterochromis multidens
AAGAGTGAAAAAAAAAAAAAAAAAATATAAAAAAAAAAAAAAAAAAAAAAAAAAGGAAAATTTAAAAAAAAAAAAAAAAAAAACAACAAAAACAATTTGTTATGTCTTAATGTATGAACTACCCAGTTTTTCTTATGTAATATTTCATTTCAGGAGGTAGCATAGACGTGTTAAATGCATGTAAATATTGTGTTTGTGTTTTTGTGTGGATTCTTTTAATAGCCTTGTAATCTAGCCTGTCAGGCCTATATACTTTTTATACTTTCTGATACATATAAGGACTGCATACCAATATAGCAGCAATATAAAGGTTTATTATTAAGTTAAGGGCAATTTTGCTATGGCTCAGTTGAGTATATGTAAAATAGTAGAAACTGTACATACTGAAACCATTTAGTTTGCTGGTCCTGAGATGGTTTACAGCTTCAACAGAGCATATTTTTTAAATGTGAAATAAAGTTGGGTGATAAATTTTCATCAACTCTTTTGAATTTCATTCATTCATTCACTCACTCATTCATTCAGCCTCATTCATCTTAACCCGTGTTTTTATAGAGAGTGATTCAGTGGGAGCAGTTTACCCTCTTAAGCACATCTCTGTTCAGGACAACAGCAAAAGCAAATATCCCACATTTAGACAAACATTAAAGCCCCCAAAAGTTCAAATAGAAGACACGGGGAATCAAGAGGAAGGGTCACCCAGTGGAGTCAAACCAGCCTTAATAAAATATGAAAATTAAAAAAAAAATTTGATTAAAGCCAAGTTAACCCCATAGCAGAAGTCTGAACTTTGGGATATACCTGTTTTCTTTTAAGAGAGTTACATGCTTAAAACCACTGTTTTGTATGTGAAGCTGCAGCTAACTTACAATTATACTTACCTCAGCACACAGTCTAACAGTAACAAAACATGCCATTGTCTAAAGTTAAGGAGCATTTAACTGTTAGAGGCTGACAACGGCCTAAATTGTGGTTTTTGCACTTTGACTATTGTGAAGATTGAAAACAAGATATAGACTACGACCACCTTGATGATGTTTAGAGGTGCTAGGATGGATTTTCACCACACTTTCAGTTTATCTGTTGGTACATCATCATGGGAAATTGTAGCTCTGTAGCGGTAACTACCGCAAAGACAGATCTCACTATGTTGGCATTTATTGTGAACAGATTTTGTCTAGTGATAGCATGCAAGATACTGTTGGGTGGTTTGTGATCAAAATGAAAGCCAAGTTCAAACTTGTACAATGTGGTCAGTGTAAAACTGAGTACTCGAGCATTAATGCATTAACTACAGCTAGGGGTTAAATGATGGGCAACTCTAAATTCCAGTGTAGCAGTGCAGCATAGGGAAAGGAGTCACTTAAAAATAAGTCACAAAATAATTTCTAGTGTGAGCTGTGAGCGCCAGTAGATATGTTTTCTTCATGTGTTGGTTCTGAGGTTTACTGCTCTTTGTGGATTTACAGCATTGTACAGTATATAGGAAAATGTTACATTAGACATCATGGCTGCTGTCCAACTCATAGCCAGTATAAAGATTTTATAAAGGTGGAATTTGGAAAGTGTAACTGTAACCAAAGAACATCATCAGCTTCATTTCAAACTGCTGACTCCGTCTAGAAGCAAATCGTATTACTCAGCAGCCATATTGAAATGCATCTGGGCACTTATTTTGGGCAGTTATTTTGAACCATTATTTGAATTAACTCCCATTTCAATGATCAACGGGACATAAAAACCGCATGTTCAGAATATCCAGTCAAATATGATTTTTTTAAAAATGTTTAGAAGTTTGCTAACTTTGCCCACAAATAAGGTTTTATAAGTTTTTCCAAACAAGCTATACTTCTGCCACCACTATCTCTGCTGCTACCAGTGTTGGGGTCATTGCTCATTACACAACATATTACTCATTACTTTCCTTAAAAGAAATGCAGCATGTTACTTAATTACTCGTCGGAGAAAGTAATTTGTTACACTACTTGTTACATTACTTTCTCGTTACTCTGTAAAATGACCTGAAGTGATTGTCACATAATTACCAGTTAACAATGCTGCAAGCCTGCTTGCTCATCACTGCTTCTGTTACCTGTTGAAGTTCTGGGATCTGGCTGCTGGGCTGGAGTCAGCATTCGCTCAGCTTTATCATCACTCTGTGTTCTTGGCAAGCTTTGTGTTATCATGCTGTCTGTGCAGATGCTTGCAAAGAGCCGAAGTTGTGTTAGCAGTATAATGAAGTTGTTTCTGTCCTGGATGCAGTTTGCACTTTACCACCGAGCTCTTGTCCTTTTGTGCAATAAAAATAAAAGTCCATATCTCTGCTGTAAACCACTCCACCATTCTCCTCCTCCTGCAAAGGAACTGAAATCAGTTGATTGTAACGCAAGTGCGCAGGAAGAACAAGGCTTGTTTGTTTGATGTTTATTTTTCTTTCTATGTCGTGGTCCTGGGTCAGTTGACCCAGTTTTTGAATAGTATGGACTTTCTAGTTTTGTTACTTTGGTGTTTTTGTTTTAATGCTGTCTTGATGCCTGAGTCGCTGACCCAGCGTTTTCAGTTTTGTACCTTTTCCATCAGTAATTGGTTGGTTTCCTTAATGTTCTTAGTTCTTAGCTCTGGTTTCATGTTTAGTCTTGGTTTCTGTTAGTATATTCCTTGAGTTCCCATTCTGTGTCTCTGTCTCTGTCTATGGCTCTCCCTCTGGCTCACTCTCTCTCTCTGTGCCTCTATCCCTTGCTCCCTCTGTCTCTCACTCTGTGTCTCTAGTCTCCATGTCAAGTTCACGTGTCCTAGTCTGAGTCTGTGTGATTGTTATGTTTCCTGTTTTACTTTGACAGGTTCTGCTCTCGTGTGTGTCTTGTCTAGTTTTGCTTCCGTTACCTTGTTCCCCTGATTGTTCCCAGCTGTGTTCCTCACCTGTTTGTTATCCTGCTCGTTCTCCTGTTTGTATTTATTGTCTCTCCATGTTCCTTGTCGCGTTGTCGTCGTTTCCCTGCTAGCTGTGTGATCTCCGTTTCCTGTTTGTTATCCAGTTATTGGTTCTAATGCGTGCTCTGCCCTGTCAGAGCTTTTGCTTGTATTTTTTAAGTTACTTTAACTTTAGTAATAAAGCTAACGTCGAGTTCAAGTTTGTCTCCTGAGTCTGCACATTGGGTCCTCACTCTGCGTGCCTCACAGCTAGATCTTGACATTCTGTCTGCCTGGCGTGCAGACAACTGAAAAACCTTTGTAGGGTAGGCAATGACATGATTGTGACTGTAATGTAATTACTTATTTTAGTACAGTAACACTTTACTGTGTTACTGACAAAGGTAATGTGATTACAGTAATGTGTTACTTTGTAACGCGTTACACCCAACACTGGCTGCTACCCAGGACCTGACTTAGCAGTGACCATGGATACCACAGCCTGCCCTGCACCCGTCTAAAATCCATTATTGTGAACTGACCACAATACTGCTACCTTCCCAGTTCACCATGCACACCATGCAAAATTTGAATAATATGGAATTATTTTAAAAAAATTTTTAAAGATATTTTTCAATAGGATATAACCAGATAACTTCAGCAACACATCATGTACTGATCCACTGTCTTAATGAGATGAATCAGGACATATGTAAGCTTTACATTTATCAAATGTCACTTGCCGAGCAGTCCTGAGCAGATCCTGTCCTCTCTTTCTTGCATCTTTCTTGATCTCTTGGAGTAAAATTATTATACATTAACCTTACTTTTCTAATCTGAACTGGAACAGTGCGTGTTTGCTAATATTTATTGACCTGTTTAGAATTACTTTTAAAAAGTCACTTAAAAAAAGTTACTCCATTTATTCTCGCTCCTTCTCTGGAGCACTGTCTAGATGCTTAAGTGCCTCAACTTTATTGACATTTGCAGAATGAATGCATGACGGGGACGAAAAGGAAAAAACAATGTGTGCAGGCTGGACCATTTGGTGAGTTAAATGTCTCTATAGCATCAACTGGAAGAACCACTGGCTGCAGAACATGAATAGCTTGATGATATTTTCTTTTAAACTGCCCATGAGATTTAATTACTCATTAAATGAAGCTGCTGGAACATTCCAGTCCACTTTAAGCCACTGAGGACAGCTATGTACTCATGGTTCAGAGGATCAACATGTTGACAAGAGTCGCAACTGATGTGATGTGTTTGTTTTAGTATCCATCTTCTACCTCTCCGTAAGAAAGGAAATTTGCACATTTCTCAAAGCAATTTACTCCTTTTTATACATTTCAGTCATTGAATTCTATACAAATCTCTTATAATTGATCTGAGATTGTTTTAAATATTACATTTAAATATTTAAAATGGTGTCGAGAGCTAGGTTGGTGAGCCAACCATGGCACTGGTGAATGTGGACTCTATTTTTAAGAATATTATGTTTTTAGTTTTTTATTTATTTATTTTTTTTTTTTAAATACCTAAAAACTAAAAATCTGTATGAAGTCCTTTTCAGACCTGCTGTCACATGCTGTCAGTTACTGAGAAGAGACAAGTGAAAATGAAGAAAAAAAAAACGAATAAACAACATTGTAGTGGCGGAAATTATTGTGCCCACAATAGATTTCATGGTCTACTTTTCCTGCACTGCTGTATTTGCTGTTACAATGAGCGAGGCCAGTCTGCATCATGGTGCCATATACTGATAAACCACAAACAGGTCATTGTATACAACTGTCACTTCCCCAAGTTGATGTAATGCAAAAAAACCCCATCAACAATCTTCAGCCAGATAGGACACTTTTCAAAATTTCTACAGCATAAAACATTACATGATGGATGATTGAGCCTGACACCATATGGACAGAAACCATTGGTGTACCAAAACAGATTGTGTGAGAGACCACATATCAAGGATATGGGTCTGATGGAAAAGAGAACCAGTGACAAAGAGGCTGTTTGATATTTCCACTGCATCAAATTTAAAAAAAACAAAAAACAAAAAGAGTGCTCTCACTCTGACACAAATTAAAACATGTGAATGTCTTTCAGTTTTTGTCAGAGGGCTACTTAAAATATATCTTAAAGCAACACAAGGACTGAAAATAAATACACAGGAAAAAAAAATCGCAAAAAGTGGCAGACGCTACACAGATCAGTGGCGCGCTGTGGTTTCTGTCGTTCTTGATTGACAGATTAACAGCATGATGGCCTCAGTACACAGAGCTGCTGCTGCTGTTCATTTCCATGTAGAGAAACTCTGTGGTGGAGAGCAGCGAGACTGTGTTAGAGGTCACTGAATAGATTATGAGTCAACCTAGACATTTTTAATGAGTGTCTGTATATGTTTTTGCCTCTGTGAGTGAATGGACCAGATGTGTAATATGAAGTAGTTATGGGAGATTTGCAACAGACTTATATTAAAGTAGGAAAAGTGTGTGTGTTTATGTGTGCATTTGTGTCTTACCTTCGCCCAAGCTGTTTTGTACTTGTGTTTTGTCCAGTGGATCTGTGAGGGGGGCTATTCCAACTACAGTAACCCTTCTGTAGTTCTCTATCAGTGCTTCCAGAGTCCTAAATGTTCTGACTGTTGAATCCTGATAATCACACAAACACACACAAAAAACTATAAATGTCCTCCTTATGTTGTGTTTGTGTGTGTGATGTACATCTGCATGTTTCCCCACCTGAAGGCACCAGCCATCGGCGGAGCGAATGAGCCTGTAGGTGTGCACAAATGGTGCTTTCCTGTAAAAATAAAAGGAGCGTTTTTAAGTCCACATTATTTTCTGTTTTCTGTGAAATCTGTTGTATCTAAAAGAGCATATATGTTAATGATTAAATCTGAAAGCGACATGAAATGTGGTTTTGGTGTGGAGGATGATTCAGGGATTTCACATTTGTGTTTTCGCAAACTGAAACTAGATGCCACAACTGATTTTGTTTGCTTGTGTAGTCATATTTTCCATTTCTGTTGCTTGTCATACTATCACTCTGCAAAATAAAGATTGCAGTTAGATTGATTATGTGACAACATGTGGCAGATAAATTCTTAATAGAGAACGTTTCTTTGAATGCTTATTTTAATGTGCGTATCTGGTTGAAACTAAGTTTCTAGTGCTGGGAGAAGTTCTCAGAACTTTTACTGCAGTGACAGCAGTAAATGTTAATGTGCACATATATTTTTCCAATTTTTTTTTTTTTTTTTTTATAACCACAGAAAAATTGTGCCTCAAAAACTTACATAAGACAAAACATTGTTTAAAGTAGATGTTTTATGTAAAATCTCAGTGTGAAAAGTAAGTGGTTAATTACAGCAACACAAGTAAAAAGAAATATAATAACTATAAAAATAATAATAAAAATTAAAAAGTAAAAAATAATGGTATTTCAGTTATTTTTACTTGTCATGTAATAATAATATACTGTCCTTCTAAGCATAATTGTGGATTTTAATTTTTCCACTTTACAGACCGATTGAGAGAACTTGCGAGGTTGAGTTCACTTACACAACCCTGTCCCCTCTGTAGCATCCCAACACATTTGTCAGGATATCATTAGCTTTCAATGTAATAGCTCCCATAAATTTTTAGACAAGCTTAGTAACCTGGTGAAGTTTGCAGATGACACCACTATAGTGAGTATGGTATCAGGAAATGACAGAGAGGATGTGACATCTGGTTGGGTGGAGGTTGGACGGTAACTTGGTGCTGAACACCACTAAAACAAAGGAGATTGTTGTGGACTGCAGGAGAACCAGGAAGATGACACCTAACCCCCTCCATATAAATGGTGAGGAGGTAGAGAAGATCAGTGACATCAAATTCCTGGGACCTCACATCACAAAGGACCTGAGGTGAACCCTTCACATCTCCCACCTGCTGAAGAAAGCTCAGCAGAGGATCTTTAACTTGAGAAAGTATGCACCGCAGATGAGAGGAGAGACTTGGCCCAAATAGTTAAGACACCACAGAGGATTGTGGGAATAGAGCTTCCCAATCTGGGCACAGTTTATGCTAGCTGCCAACGTAAGAGGGAAAGTAACATAATCAAGGAGTCATCCTACCCACAGACAGCTTGGGCAAAAGATGGCTCTATTTTTTATTTATTTATTTATTTATTGTAAAAACAAAACAAAACATAACAAAAAAAAGTAAAGCAAAACTGCAAAACTGCACTTTGTTCTTCTTCCCCAGATGTAAATAATGCACTTTTCCATCCACTACATTCATTTCACAGCTTATTTAGTTAATATTCACATTACAAAATCTTATGTAGACAAAAAATTGTTATCTGCTAAATATTTTATATACTTACACATGATTCGTCAGAGGTCATTATCAATTTGGTGATCGTGTACGTTATTTTTCTTAAACGTATTCCTCCATATTGTGAGGAAAGTGTGAGGATGTGACTGCTTTTCTGGTTCAACAACAAGTGCTTTAGGTTCTGGGTAACCGAGATGACATTATGACCATTGTCTGAATTTAGAGGACAAACCCTCATTAGTTACAGATATAGTCCATCAAGAGCTTGACCACAGCTAAGTATAAGAGTAAAAATGTTGCTTAAACATTGATGCATCAGCAGCATCGATCTATTTAGGATATCAGTAATCAATCAGGAAATCACTGGGGTCATTTTCTGTTTGTGCGTAAACTTTTAAAGCGGGAAGTACTGTTCACATTCTTTTACTTATGTTTTCATGCAGGGCTTGTCATGCATTTTTACAGGGAGTTAGCACTTTGGCTTAAGTTTAATCTGAATACAATTCTCAAGTACTACACAGTAGCAGCTTTAACCTCGTTAGAAAGTATGAAATTAATGAATGTCACTATAGAGCAGAATGCATATTTCGTTTTGTATGGCCCTACTAATTGCCTGCTTTGGTGGCCAATCATACTATAAATAGTAGCCGCTATTTGAGTATCCCTGACTTGCTCACTTGTTGCCGTACTTATCCGGGTGTCTGTTTACCTGACTTCCTCAGCTGCCACAGGTAGGAGTTCTATCCACGCTGCTGTTGCTTTGGATTGAATTGGTTATGTTGTTGCTGATTGCTGCTCATGTTCTTATAGAAACTGTCTGCGGATCGTCGCTCCTTCAGAAGCTGTTCCGCTACAGATGACTGGCATGTCGTTGTGTTGTGTTGTAAGCCTAATGACTTAACTTGGTTGTAAGCAGGTGTGTTGCTTGCAGGTTGTAGCTGGGTAAGCCCCGTATTGGCCGCCTCCTCTTGGAATTACGCAATGCCAGTGGACTGGTATGTAACCTTGGCTTGTCGCGGTCTTAGCATTATTTTCTGTGATCATTATTGATGATAATTGTTCTTTTTGTGTATTATAGGACGTTGGCCGGGGTGGGTGGCTTTTAGCGTTATAGCGGCGCCACCGTTGCTACCACCAGTTTTCACTATAGAAGTGCTGCTGTTTTGCCTTGTTGTAGTTTCGCTGTTTTGTTTTATTTATTTTTATTTTTTTATATTTATTTTATTGTTTTGTTTTGTTGTAGAACTTTCTGGGTCGCCATCTTACGCTTCCATTTTAATACGACAGTGTGTCCATTTCCGTAACTGGTTGGGCACCGGTGTTCTGTTTGTGGCACAACTGATTCTGACTCCTGTGGTGACCCAGAAGGTTCGTTTGAACCCTGTGTAATCAGTGGGGTTCTGAGCTCCTCTTGAAAATAGAGGAGCTGTATGTTTGTGGGATTTTTGGGAGGTTATTAATGTGCTTTTTATTATTTTAAAACTATTTATAGTAGCGCGGAGGGTGTGGGTTTAACCACCCCACCCTATTAATGGAAGGTCAGTTTGCTCCAAACTGATGACCTGGTTTATTTTATGAGTTCCTTAGTGTTGTAAATCATTACCTTGTGTTTATTTTATTCAGAAGCTGCAGGCCCAGAGTGGAGGTGGCTGGTGCCCTTGGTGGTGGAATAAATCTTCGTGTGCTGATGGTCACTTATACTCCCTTGGTTTGAGCTGCACTGTGGCATGAGTGTGCACGTGTGACTTGGTGATTTTTGACCATTCTTCATCTGGCAGCCCACTCGCCCCCTGGTAAGCCCCAGCTCTGAATTTTATTAACTGTGTATGTGCGATTGGCCTGATGGCTCTCTTTTATTTTCATGTTTTAACTACTTGTCAATAAAGTGCTTTTCTTATAATGTGAATCACGTCTCTGTCTGAAGTATAACGGACCTGAGTGCCTTTTTGATAACTGGTATAGTTTTGGTGTTATATTCCCTGGGTGAGATTCCCAGGGTGGCGTTGTTGGGTTTTCTTTGTAACTGTAAAGCTTTCAAGCTCTCAATTACCACACCATGATTACGGTGTGACAGTATTGGTTCATTTTCCATCATCCTTAATTTCTCTGCGTGCGCGCACACACACACACACACACGCACACACACCCCTCGCCGGCTGCCACATATGTATATGTCTAAATTATTAAATCGCTCTGATGGGATTATAGTTGCTGCATATCAAATTGGCCACTTTAACAGTTGGCCAACTGCACTATTGTTTGTTATTCCTAAGTGTGAATGTGTTTGACAAGACTCATGTTGAGCTGGTAAACAAATACTATAAAGACAAAAAATAGGAAAAGA
The DNA here is from genome assembly GCA_015108495.1 of Heterochromis multidens. Lineage (NCBI taxonomy): Eukaryota > Metazoa > Chordata > Actinopteri > Cichliformes > Cichlidae > Heterochromis > Heterochromis multidens. The sequence goes on from VUQS01068685.1 coordinate 9,580, forward strand.
GAGTGGCGTCGGATAAGGACGGCCTTATACATACACAGCATAGGACGGCCAGAATGATATTAAACGTTGCACCTCTTTGTATCCTTTTCTGAATTTAATCCAAAGTCCACAGATTATGAATGAAATGAATGTTTGGACATTTTTTTTTTTTTTTGTAATCAGGTGAGAAATATCAATGTACAATAACATCTAAATTATCCCCACCGTAATATTCGGAGATAAATAGAATACGTCGGTTTTAAAGTGAAGAACACAGTGTAAAGGTACTAATAAATACTACTTCACACAGAATAGGTAGAGTTAATGAAGCTGTTTTTCCTGTAGCTTTAATAGTGCCTGACATTAATTCCATTTTAGCAGCGCTGTCCTCTGATTCAATCTTTTAAATTGTAGTGAATTGGCCGTGGCTGATCCAGCTGTAATCAGTGCTTGTCTCAGCTTGTTTACCAGGCTTGTCAATGTTTGGCAGTATGTGGATGACATTCTGAGGGCATTCCCAATGGAATCGGACTCCTTGAAAGATTCCTTCACTTTGGGGACACAACTGGCTAAAAGGGAACACAGAGTTTTGCTAGCTAAGCCACAGTTATTTGCCAGTCAGCTGTGAACTCCATCACCCGTCCATAGTCGGCAGATTATGCCATTTGTGACTTTGTGCAGCGTAAAACAACACTTAAAGACATGCCTGACAGCATTCAACAGACTGAGGAGATGCTGCCTTTTCATCTTTACGTGGCAGAAAACTCTGAAGTCGCCTCTGCTGTTTTGGCGTAGGCGCACGGACACAGGCTGAGACCAGTAGTGTATCATTCTAAAGTTACTGGTGATGGTGAAAAGCATGGTTCTTTGCTTAAGTGAGTTGGCAGCTGCTGCTATTATGGTAGAAAAGGTACAAGCTATAGTTTTTTTTTTTTTTTTTTTAAATAAACCCTTTTTTTTTTTTTTTTTTTTGTTTTATATTTTGTATT
>VUQS01068688.1:0-11236 GCA_015108495.1 Heterochromis multidens
GTTAGTGCCAGAGTGACCAACACAACCACACTGGCTGACATGCAACAAATGTTGGTTGAAGAATGGGATGTCATCCCACAGCAGTGTGTGACCAGCATGAGGAGGAGGTGCCAGGCTGTGTATGGTTCTTCCACATGCTGCTGAGGCCCGTTTGTTAAATGAATAAATTGTCAAATTGCCAGTATGTCTTGTTTCTTCAGACTTCAGTCATCTAATCCAATAAACAACACCAAACAAGAGTCAATAGCAGAATAAGCTGTTTAGCATTGGCAGAGAAGATTTGGAAAGTTTTTTTATGGGCGCAACCCACATATTCAACTTTGCTGCTCAACCCACAAATGCATTTTCCTTACAAATGTGGCTCCATTTAAGGGAAAATAAACAGGCTTTCCAACTGTATAAGATTTATTGCCAAGAAGCATTGTTACAACAAATAAATAATTGACCAAACACAATTTTTCTACAAAAATTGTGTCTTTATCCAAACTCTTAAAATTTTAAAAATACAATCTTAAATTATATATTTTCAAGTTTTTGAATTATAAACTTGAAGTATTACACATCCGGTTAGTGTTAGCTAATGTGGTGACTACATCTGTGTGTGTCATCATAGCAAAATGTGGTCTGGGATGCCACCAGTGAAGTGTTTTGTTCCATGAGTATTGAGTACTGAGTCATGTCTACCGAGTAATTATGGCTCGAACCATCAATATGTTAATATACTTTGTGTGTGTGTGTCTTATCATACAAGATCAGACTACATTTATTTAAACAGTGTGTTTATGTTTTGTTTATCGGATTCTCACTGATAAACAATAGTGATTGTTAATCTGATAGTGATCATTAAACTAATCAATAGTTTCAGCTCCATTCTGAATCGGTCTGGGTGATTGTGGCTGAGGAGGTAAATGGACTGACTCTTATATAGTGCTTTTCTACTCTAGCGGAGCACTCAAAGCGCTTTATATAACATGCCTCATTCACCCATTCACACAAGCACTTTTTCTATGCTTAAGTTTTTTTTAATCTAACATTCACACTCGAATGGATGCATCGGATAGCAACTTGGGGTTAGTATCTTTCCCAGAGATATTTGGCATGAAGACTGGAGTAGCCAGGGATCGAACCATCAACCTTCTGATTAGTAGATTGCCTGCTCTACCTCTTGAGCTACAGCCACCCCAGGTAGAGCAGGTAGTCCATCAATTGGAAGGTTGGTGGTCAGTCACTGGCTCCTCCAGTTGACATGTTTAAGTTTCCTTGGGCAAGACAATAAACCCCTATTTGCCCTAGTGTGTGCTTGATAGTTAAAGGCATAGAATAAAGCACTGTATGAATGAGTGAATATGCTTTGTAGTAAGTAGCACTATAAACCCCTATAAAAGTACCAGTCCATTTACAATGCCAGTCACTGTGTGCACAGCACTAGAGTCTGTTGGCATAAACAAGTTTGAGAAAGCCAGCAATGATGTTACTTGAAGTGTGAACTGTACATGGTTTCCCTTATGTACTAAAAATCTGAAATTCAAAACACTCAATGTATAATGTTTTATGCTACACTTAAATTATTGTATTTAATTAAATGTTGTTAAATTCTGTTTAAAACATACTGATACTCTGAAGTAACTCAGATTGTTTTTTCCTCCCAGGAGGTCATGGAAATGACAAGCACCTTCAAACAGCAGAAGTTCCAGCTGGTGCAGAGTGGCTTCACCCCCTCAAAAGTCTCTGATCCTCTCTATGTGTTGGACTACCAGCAAAAGAGCTACATTTCTCTGACAGACCTGATCTACCAGAGCATCATTGCTGGAGAGCACAAGCTCTAAAATTCACAAGTATGAATGTGACTATATAGTTTCATAGTGCACAAGAGGAATAGAAATGCTTGCAGCATTTTAAACCTAACGGAAAACATTTAGCTTGCAGTCATGTTGAAGGATTTACTGAGGCCTGAAAGAAAAGCTATTGTCTAGTCAGCAGAGAAGAGGATCATGGACTGCATACACATGAGCAGAAATGTGTAATGACCTAATATTTTTGAACAAAGCCTCTGACAAATAATATAAACCTGAATGTGTATTACAATGTAACAACAACCCAATGAACAAGCCTTATGAAATACTTAAAGTGGAAAAACAGAAAATTTTAGAACTGGTTGATTTGGTGACACCGTTAGACGTTAGTGGTAATAGTAAATGCAATTTAATGTAGAAGTCACAGAATTCAGGCAATAAATTGTGCCTTTTTACATCATTCTGTGTGCAACTCTGATCAGATTTTACACCAATGCCAAAATCTCACTGTGACTGCACCCGCTTTCTCTAGTCCATGTAACTCTTCAGCCTGATTTTATGTCAAAAAATGTAGAAAATTACCACCGTCATTGTTTGAGACAGTTTTTGATAAATGGCATTGATTAAAAAGGATTTATAGATTTAAAATAAAAATACAGACTAAATTTCTCTTCAGAAAATTTCACTTTTGACCTACTTTACCCTAATGAGTTACCAAGTTAATGCAGTTCTAAGTTCTAGGCAGAAAGATGTCCAGATGTTTGCACAAGCAACAATTACTACTTCAGTTAAATTTTTTTTCCAGCGATCCATCCATCCATTTTCTTCCACTTATATGGGGCCGGGTCGTGGGGGCAGAAACCCAAGCATAGAAGCCCAGACCTCCCTCTCCCCAGTCAGCTACTCTAGCTTATCCTGGGGAACACCGAGGCGTTCCCAGGTCAGCTAAGAGATATAATCTCTCCAGCGTGTCCTGGGTCAGCCCTGGGGCCTCCTGGTGCACAGATGCCCGAACCACCTCAACTGGCTCTTTTGGATGTGGAGGAGCAGCAGCTCTACTCTGACCCCCTCCCGGATCACTGAGCTCCTCACCCTATCCCTAAGAAAGAAGCCAGCCACCCTTCAGAGAAAGCTCATTTCTGCCGCTTGTATCCCCAATCTTGTTCTTTCAGTAACTACCCAATCCTCATAACTCTAGGTGAAGGGATGTAGATCAACCGGTAAATCGAGAGCTTCGCTTTTACGCTCAGCTCTCTCTTTACCACGACAGATGGGTACAGCGTCTGCATCATTGCAGCTGCAGCCCCAATCCCTCTGTCGATCTCCCGCTTCCCTCTCCCCTCACTTGTGAACAAGACCCCGGAATACTTAAAATCCTCCACTTGGGGCAGCAACTCGTCCCTGACCCAGAGTAGGCACTCCACCCTTTTCCAGCTGAGGACCATGGCCTTAGACTTGGAGGTGCTGATTTTCATTCCCGCCGCTTCACACTCTGCTGCAAACCACTCCAGTGCGAGCTGGAGGCCACCACCTGATGAAGCCAACAGAATCACGTCATCAAAAAGCAGAGATGAGATTCTGAGGCCACCAAAGTAGAAGCCTTCCGTCACTTGGCTCTGCCTAGAAATTATGTCCATAAAACCTATGAACAGAATCGGTGACAAAGGGCAGCCCTGGCGGAGTCCAACACCCACCGGGGACAAGTCGAAGTTATTGCCGGCAATGCGGACCAACCTCTTGTAACGGTTGTATAGGGACCGAATGGCTCATAGAAACCGGCCAGACACCTCATACTCCCGAAGCACCTCCCACAGGATACTCCAGGGATGTGGTTGAATGCCTTCTCCAAGTCCACAAAACACATGTAGACTGGTTGGGCAAACTCCCACACACCCTCAAATATCCCTGAGAGGATAAAGAGCTGGTCCAGTGTTCCACAACCAGGACGAAAACCGCATTGTTCCTCTTGCATCCGAGGTTCATCTAACGGATGAACTCTCCTTTCCAGCACCCTGGCATAGACCTGATCCACCTGTAATTGGAGCACACCTTCCAGTCCCCCTTCTTGCACTGCCCCAGATCTCCACTCAATGTTTCACAGGAGTGTCAACCAGGACAGCCCTATAACATCCAGAGCCTTCAGGAACTCAGGGCGAACCTCATCCACCCCAGGGGCCCGGCCACTAAGTAGTTGTTTAACTAACTTAATGACCTTGCCCCTAGTGATAAGCAAGTCGTCCCCCTCATCCCCAGACTCTGCTTCCTCTACAGAAGACGTGTCATTGGGATTAAGGAGGTTAAGGAGGCCCAACTATATCCTCAGTTGAGGTCAGCAGCACCCCACCCCCACTATACACTGTGTGAATAGAGCACCGCTTTCCCCTCCTGAGTTGCCTGATGGTTTGCCAGAATCACTTTGAGGCAGTCCGAAAGTCTTTTTCCATGGCTTCACTGAACTCCTCCCACACCCAAGTTTTTGCTTCACCTACCAGTGCAGCTGCATTCTGCTTGGCCTGCCAGTACCTATCAGCTGCATCAGAAGTCCCACAGGCTAACCAAGCCTGATAGGACTCCTTCTTCAGCTTGATGGGTCCCTTCACCTCCGGTGTCCGCCATCTAGTTCAGGGATTACCATGTGCTGAGGCCCGACCAGCACACACTCTCTCTCGAGCTCCCTCCCCAGGTCTAGCTCCAGGGTGAGGCCCCGGTAACTGTATCCCGGACGGGGTACACTGGTCCCTTGCTTTTTTTTCCCCCTCTCATAGGGGTTGACTCAATCGCTCTTCGTCTGGCCCTCACCCAGGACCAATTTGCCTTGGGAGACTGCTTTGTATCAGCCTTGGTCTCCTATACTATAGCTTAGTCACCCAGCTGTCCTTGCACTGTTATATGAAGGCTTCACTGAGTTTAGTGTAGACTGTGCTGACATCACAGTTCACGCAACCAGTGACCAACATATCAACCATAACCAAGACTTTAGGCAGCAGCTCAGAAAGTATGTTCTTGAAGTTAGTATCATAAGAAAGAAAGGTGAGCAATGTAAAGGGCCAAATTATGATGACTGGGTCAGAGCATCTCCAAAACAGCTGATCTTTTGGGGTGGAGTCCTCATTTTGTGTGTTTAGTACCTGCCAAAATGTCCTGGGCACAATGCCCGAAACTCTGACATTATGCAAATGTACTGTTTATAAGGTTGGGGAAACCTGCAGTCAGCTGAGACTGAAGAAGTCACTTGTATAAGTGACGAAACATTTCACCCACTGAAAACTCTACGTTATCATCTCGATTAGGAATACATTGTTTCTCTTTATCACTCCATGTACTAATTTCTCTCCTGTTGTGTGTCGCATTTTTAGAGCCGAAATTATTAACTCTATCCGGCCCATCACTTGTAGATGCAGCTTTTTAGATCCAATTAAAATTTAAAACTACTCAACTGGTCTACTGGTCTCTTGACAAGTGTCTTGCAATGAAATGGGCGGTGGAGTCATTTCACTATCTTCTAGGCGGACACTTCATCCTGGAGACCGACCATAGTGCACTCCAGTGGCTACCAAGATAAAGGACTCCAGTGTGTTTTGCAAGATGGCATCTTTGCAACCCTATGACTTTACAGTGTGCTATCAACCAGGGAAGTCTAACCACATAGCTGAATGTCTTTCATGAATGTATAAAGATTGAAGTATAGTAGTCTCAGAAGAAAGAAATGTAATGGAGACCTGTACCTATATTTTTATTAATTTATGGAGGATTGATATTAAAAAGCTCAATAAAAAGGAAGATACATTTATTGTTTGGGGTTTCTTTATTGGGTATTGAGTTTGATATTTTTGGAGTATTAAGTGACAGTTTGTGGAAGGTGAAGAAGCAGAGGGGGACTGGCCATCCTACCTGTGTTAAAAAGAAAAGCTTAATCAGAACTGTTCACAACTTATGATTATTTGTCTTGTAAACCTCAATTCTGTGTTGTATAATTATCAAGAGTGTATGTTAATGTTAGCAGTACTCACCTTTTCTTGGTTGTCTTCTCAACAGGATGTGGAGAAAAGAACAAAAGGAGTTCAATCACCTGCTTATGAGCCCCTGGGCAAACCAAAGTGCCAGGTTTGGGGAGTTTAAGTTAAGGTGTTCCTAATATATGTAATTAATTAAAACATATAAATTATTGAATTTTTTATAGGAATTTGTATATATATGTAAATATGTAAATATGTACATTTTTGGTTTGGTCTTGGTTTATGTGGATATTTAGTTTTTTATTTGGTTTTGCTATGTCCCGACTTGGATCATTCCAGATACTCACCTGAAGCAGGTATATAGCAGAGTATAAAAGAAAGCCAGTTGCTTTAAGAGGTGTATATTGGTGTTTGTTAACTCTTGTTCTCTTAATAAAGGCCACAAGTTGGTGGATGAATTTTAGCTACATGCCTTTTTGTTTAAAACCCTCAAGCTACTGCCATCCAGTCTTTATACATCAAACTGTCATATCCTAGTTTATTAGATCCCTATTACAGGAGGGATTGCCATAATACATACAGTGGTGTGAAAAAGTATTTGCCCCCTTCCTAATTTCTTGGCTTTTTACATATTTGTCACACTTACATGTTTCAGATCATCAAACAAATTTTCATATTGGACAAAGATAACCTGAGTAAATACAAAATGCAGTTTTTAAATGATGATTTCATTTATTAAGGGGAAAAAGCTATCTAAACCTACCTGGCCCTGTGTGAAAAAGTAATTGCCCCCTAAACCTAATAACTGGTTGTGCCACCCTTGGCAGCAAGAACTGCAATCAAGTGTTTGTGATAACTGGAAATGAGCCTTTCACATCTCTATGGAGGAATTTTGGCCCACTCTTTTTTGCAGAATTGTTTTATTTCAGCCACATTAGAGGGTTTTACAGCATGAACGACCTGTTTAAGGTCATGCTAAAGCATCTCAATCGGATTTAAGTCCAGACTTTGACTAGGCCAATCCAAGGCCTTCATTTTGGTTTCATTTTCTGGGTTTCTTTAGCCATTCAGAGGTGGACTTGCTGGTGTGTTTCAGAGAATTGTCCTGCTGTATAACCCAAGTGCTCTTGAGCTTCAGGGCATGAACTGATGACCGGACATTCTCCTTCAGGATTTTCTGGTAGAGAGCAGAATTCATGGTTCCATCAATTACAGCAACTCGTCCAGGTCCTGAAGCAGCAAAGCAGCCCCAGACCATCACACTAGCACCACCATGTTTGACTGTTGCTATGATGTTCTTTTTATGAAATGCTGTGTTAGTTTGATACCAGATGTAACAGGACTCAAACCTTCCAAAAAGTTCAGCTTTTGTCTCGTCAGTCCACAGAATATTTTCCCAAAAGTCTTGGGGATCATCAAGATGTTTTAATCTGTGGATATTTGTGGATAATGGCTCTCACTGTGGTTCACTGGAGTCCCAAAGCCTTAGAAATGGCTTTGTAACCCTAGATGTTAATGACTTTGTTTCTCAGCTGTTTCTTTAGATCGTGACATGATGTGTTGCTTTTTGAGATCTTTTAGCGTGCTTCACTTTGTCAGACAGGTTCTGTTTAAGTGATTTCTTGATTCAGGAGGTCTGGCAGTAATCAGGCCTGGGTGTGGCTAGTGAATTTGAACTCAGCTTTACAAAAAATGTGGTTAACCACAGTTAATTGATGATTTAACAAGAGGGGCCAATTACTTTTTCACACAGGGCAGGTAGGTTTGGATAGCTTTTTTTCCCTTAATGAATTGAATTGAATTGAATCTTTATTGTCATTATACGAAGTACAATAAAAATACATGCCGTCCCCTCAGTACAAAACTAAATGAAATCATCGTTTAAAAACTGTATTTTGTATTTACTCAGGTTATCTTTGTCTAATTTGAAAATTTGTTTGATGATCTGAAACATGTAAGTGTGACAAATATGCAAAAAACTAAGAAATTAGGAAGGGGGCAAATACTTTTTCACACCACTGAAGTTTACTTCAGTGGTTCTCAATTTAGGGGTTGAGTACATAAACAAGCAGCATCCTCTGGAGCTGAAAACCAAAGTTACTCAGTTGGTCAGCTGGCTCCAAAAGTGAGGGAATCTTCCATGTTAAACATTAACATCAGAAATCATTGTTTATGGTCCGGTACAAAAATGTTTTTTGTCTCTGTAGCTAATTTCCTCCCTTAATGTCATCTGTATGGGGGTGAATTTTAGCTAATCCACTTAAAGTTCTACATTATTAGGGGTATGGGTGAGGAAACTAATTACCAGAATAATACAGGAAATGAACAACCGCATACTAAAACAAGGAGATGCAGAAACATGAATGAACAACATCAGGATGGAACACAAACAAAGACAAGACAAAGAGAGGAACAGATACGGAAGCAATAATTTGAACTCAAAAACAACAAGAATAAATGCTCGAGATGTAGAATGATAAAAAATAAACAGTAAACAAAAGCTAAAATACCCAAGACAGTAAACTCTAATGGAAAACTCTTGATAATAAACAAGGACTCAAAAACTCAGAAGCAACACAAAAACCCTGGAACCAGAGCAGAGATCATGACATTTAAAAGGCATTCTGGGGACTCAGCTGCATCATTGCTCACCAAGTTACCAGCTCTATTGTAAGATAACTTCACAGCTATGCTGTTTTGTCCAAATATGATCATGCAAACCCAAAATGGCAATGGCCAATATGCCATCAAGATTTGAAAGCAGTAGTCAGTAAAACAATGGATGACATCCTGGCGGCAGCTATGTAGAGATCAATCGGAAGGGTGAAAAAGAACAAAGTTCTGAGGTCCGTTATAAGTTAACGGAATGATTTATAACACCAAAAACATGACAAGTTTTTTGTTATGTTCATATCAATTCAGTTCAGACCCAAATTCACACAGGCAGGTGGAATAAACAGGAGAAACTTTAATAAAAATCATAGGTGACAGCCAGAGATCCAGACATAACAGGTAAGTGCAAATAGTAGGGGTGGGTACTGGGGACTGATTTTGAATTGGTAGTGGTGCCAGGCTTTTCAGTGTTGATAAGCACCTGGACAAACAATGCTGTAATTGGTACTTGTATCCTTATCTGATATTGCTGATGTCTTTAATTTAATGATTAAGTGGATGTTGAGTGACGCTCTTTGTGGCTACAGGAGTCCATACACTGCAACCCCAGTCATTTAGTTATTTAGTCTGAATTTAATTAGACTAGTTTGAAATTAATATAAGCAGTGCTGACAACCACAGATAACCAAATCTGTATTGCTCACAGCTGTTAATGTTTTGAACTGTAAGTAGATTACCACACCATATGGCCCATGAAACTGAAATCAAAAACATGTAATTGGTGAGCTTATTGTGTCAAAATTATTCATAACATAACACAGCCATAGCAGTATCAATAAGAGCAATATTAAGTATCAAGATTGATTATCAATTGATCAATCAATTGATTATCAGCATTATCAATATCTGTTTTGATAAAGTCCTTACCAAATAGTACCACAAAATGTTAGAAAAGATGGGAAGAAAGGAAACTGTAGCAAAACAGTACAAACCGTTTTCAGATTGACTGCACAATCAGAGAAGAAAACAAAAGAAAAACAAAAACTGCATGACAGTTAAACAGTGAATAACCAGCCAAAATGTTTGTGAATCACTATTAAAATGCATTTTATTCCTTACATTATTGGTAAATCATCAGCAATATAAGCAGTAGCGATGGCTGTAAAATAAATGCAGTACAGCACAATATACTAGTGCAGTGTGGCATATTTTGTCATGTGTCACTGTGTGGCAGCAGAGTAAGGACCCAAATGCAGGACTCGGAGACGAGGCTAAACTTAAACAGTGAAACTCATAACTTATAAACTTATAACTCATAAACTTATAGCTGAAACTCCAGCTGGGTATTCCAGGAAGCAGGTTTAACTAACAAGTCTGAGTTTGTTAACCCTGAAATTAGGAAAACTTGGGTTTTCTGTTCCAGAAAGAGGGTTAACTTCAACGCTGAGTCAGTTACCGGGGTAAGCTTTTACAGTTATTCAGTCATCAATATATAAGGACGGAGACAGCAATTACATCACAGATTTATTATCAGCTCAGAATAAAATCTATAGTCTCCATCTTGACTCTGTGAACAGTGTTGCTGTCAGACTGTCAGTCAGTTTCCTTGCACTGCCAACATTTACTGTATGTTGCACACTGATCAATGATCAATCATTTGTCTTATTATAATCGGTCACATTGACCGAAAAATATCTGTCGCAGTTGGATCTTGGAGGCTGAAATGACTTTAAGACTCTAACCCTGAACTAAATGTATTTAAAGTAATGTTTTAAATGCAGCCTGCAGACAATCTCATTTCATGTTGAAACGTGTTCACGGATTGAGGTTCAGTCATTAAATGTCAAACAACATTTTGAACGGTACGGTGTCTAAAACTCAGATTCTGAGCCTCGACATATTTTCCATTGAAAATCACCCAAATCATTCTTAGTGGGATGACCCAGAACAGGATCAACCCGAAGACATCATAGGCTCTGTAACAGATCAGCAAAGTGTCCGAGTCCACTTGCACAGCAGGACAGATCCAAAACTGATCACATTGTATTCATTTATTTATTTTTTAACCTGTCCTGTCCGACAGTTTTAGCAAGCAGAATCATGGTCTGAATGCTTTGTTGTGCCAAACACATTTGCTTTGCCAAGAGGAGCGCTGTAGACACTCTATCGGCTCCTCTTGTTAGTCTTTTTATCTTATTTATTTATTTTATTTTATTATTCAGATTATTTTCGGAGTGGTTATTATACCAGAGCTGACAGGGAGTGAGGGCCAGGTTGGTGAAAGATATAAGAAGAGAAGAGGGGACAGAAAGACAGGGGGAGGCAGGAGTCGCAGATAATGCAAACAGACACTCTAGGGCTCCAACACCTGCATCTGTAACAAAACACACTTAAAATACACTTAAAAAACAAACAGCACCTGAAAGATAAAACAGAGGCAGGTACACAAGCAAACACATGATTTTGCTGTGGTGTGTGTGCCTGCATGCGTGATAGAGAGGGAGAGAGAGAATGTGTCTGTGTTTGAGCGTTTGTCAAGAAACGTACTTGATGGTAAATGGACTGATTCTTATATAGCGCTTTTCTACTCTCCCGGAGCACTCAAAGCGCTTTATACAATCTATAATATTCACCCATTCACACAAGTACTTTTTCTATGCTTAAGTGCTTTCTGTCTAGCATTCAATCCAGATTCACACACATTCACACTCCGATGGATGCATCAGAGAGCAACTTGGGGTTAGTATCTTGCCCAAGGATATTTGGCATGCAGACTGGAGCAGCCAGGGATCAGACCACCAACCTTCCTATTAGTAGATGACCTGCTCTTCCTCCTGAGCTACAGCCACCCCATGAGGGTGACAGAACGCAACA
>VUQS01068695.1:0-12860 GCA_015108495.1 Heterochromis multidens
GTGGGGATGTTTTTTGGCAGCAGGAACTGGGAGACTAGTCAGGGTCGAGGGAAAGATGAATGCCGCAAGGTACAGAGACATCCTTGATGATAACCTGCACCAGAGCGCTCTGGACCTCGGACTGGGGAGAAGTTTCATCTTCCAACAGGACAACGACCCTAAGCCCACAACCAAGATAACAAAGGAGTGGCTTCAGGACCACTCTGTGAATGTCCCTGAGTGGTACAGCCAGAGCCCAGACTTGAACCTGATTGAACATCTCTGAAAAAGTCTCCCCATCCAACCTGATGGCGCTTGAGAGGTTCTGCAAAGAAAAATGGGAGAAACTGCCCAATAATAGCTGTGCCAAGCTTGTAGCATCATACTCAAAAAGACTTGTGGCTGTAATTGCTGCCAAAGGTGCTTCAACAAAGTATTGAGCAAAGGCTGTGAACACTTATGTACATGTTATATATATATATATAAAGTTGCAAGAATTTCAAGCAGAAAGAGTGGAGTTTTGAGGTGAAAAATGAATTTAATCCATTTTGAAATAAGGCTGTAACATGACAAAATGTGGAACAAGTGAAGTGCTGTGAATACTTTCTGGATGCACTGTAAGTGTCCAAGCCTGAATGTTGTGCACAGGGTGAGGAGTGTTTGTGTGTGTGTGTGTTTCTGTTTTCTTTTTTGTCAACATTAATGAGGCTGTCCTGGATTGTATTAGAAGAACATTGGCAGAAGAAAAACCTGAACTGTGATGCATGCCTTTGTGCGTCACTCAAAGAGAAAGAATGCAGCTTCCACAGATTGATCTAAAAATACCAGATATACTTTTGATGAGTGGATTCCTGGGAATTTGTGATTGTACCTCAATTATTTCAGTTTGCACTCTGCTTAAAAATGCTGAACATATCATTTGAAATGTGAAGATTTGGCTTTTTTCTGTTTTATTTGGGTCCATATTGAACTTTTGCTTGGACAGAACATTTCAAGATGCCAATTTGGGCCGTAGGAAATTGTGAAAGAAATTGTTCTCCTCTTATTTCCTTTTTTATGAACTTTATTGAATAACTGACATAAATGACTTGACAACAAAAACATGGATTTACTTTTTGCTGTGTGTATTTTTCTGTTTAGATGTTGTTGTTCCCCGGCCAGCCGCCTTCTCAGTCTGGTCGTTACTCTGTTTCTATGAGTGGAGAGCTGACCATCACAGATGTCCACCCCGAGGACTCGGGCTTTTATATCTGCCAGGCCATCAGTGTAGCAGGAAGTGTGTTGACCAAGGCACTGCTGGAGGTGGAGGGAGGTAAGAATTCAATACATACAGTCACTTTTAAACCTGAGAGGTTTATTCTTTATTCTGCACCATCAGCTAATGAGGGGAAAACATATTAATTACTTAGTAGGTGCACAACAATAAGGCTCATACAGACAGAGATGGTACACAGTTAGAGACCCCATGCTGGATGAGCAATGAATTCAAGGCTTAATGTTTTCCCACAGGCAGCTTGTAAGCACCAGATTTAAGGTTTTTTCACTCTTTATACATCCTATTGTTTTCTGCCCACTAAGCATCTTAAGTATTTTTACCCTTTGCTCTCCAGCTGCTGGCGACTTTATAATCGTCCTTCCTGCAGGCCTTTTGTATGCTTTCCAAATGCTATATGTCTGTCTTGACTTTTCTCCACTGTATGGCTAATTGGAACAGGGATGACACCCCTAACATAATATTCTGCCTCTTCTTCACTCAAACTGGCAGGTCCTTCAGGTCGTATCCCGCCAATCATTCGCCAAGGCCCAGCCAATCAGACCGTATCTCAGGGTGCAACGGCACAGCTGAACTGCCGTGTAAATGGAGGCACCTCGGTCAAGATTTCATGGGAGAAGGACGGAGAGAGACTTCAGGGAAATACACCTCGACTGACCTTGATGGAAAATGGCACGTTGCAAATCGCAGACATAAAGGTGTGTATGTGTCCGGGTGTGTGTGGAGGAGGCTTTCGTTGGAAAGGGCATGAAAAGAATGACTTCTGAAGCCAGTTGCTCTCAAATTGAAGGAAAAACGGACTGTGCGACTGATGGAAATTATAAAAAACTGTAGAGAATAAAATACCCGTGTGATCTCTGACCGTCTGTCACCTTCTCTGCAGCCCCCATAGTAACCTATTTCTTCCTCATTTCCATCAGAAATCCCATTTTTGTTTGTAAAATTAAAGTGAGTCTGAGTTAAAAAGCCCAATCTCTCTAAGGCGGTGCATATCTCTCCAGTGTAATTATGTGCTCATGCGGTGTGTAATTGTAATGTTAATGAAGGTGCTTGTTTGTAAATGCTAATGTGTTCTGCTTTGATGGAAGTGCAGTCAGAAGCCCCTTTGTGCTATAACCCCACCTGGAGGTCAGCGAGCTCATGCAGGACAGAGCAAAGGCAGCATCATTTACATTAATTGACTGGCGATAGATGATTCATCATCTAACCGGCTTTTAATTAAATCTCCTGGCTGGACTGTGCTTATTCACGTCCTCCATCCTTTTTCTCAGCAGTGGTGCTCAGCAAACTTGGAGCATTAAGGTTTGGTCCGGTGCACCGCTGAGGCAGGGGAAATCTGCCATGCCAATGTGCTCAATGGAACAGAAGAGATGCATTAGTGTGGCATCAAGGGGTTGACAAAGGGAGAAAAAAATGGGGACACGGAGATGATGAGTGACGGACTAAAAATATTTACCCTGCCGGTGCCCCTACCAACCATCAATATTTTAGCAGTAGTTGAAGTCATCTAAGGAAGTTCACCTGCCCACAAGCTGTGCGGTCTGTCAGCCAGAGGTCAACACTGCGGTGGATGATCTCATATGGTCTGATGATAGTTCCAGCAGGCTGGCTCTCAGCCAAGACAGAGCCAGAGCGAACAGCAAGAGTATCAGTGAAGCATGCAGGCACATACTGTACAGTTCATAATGTAAAAAGAAGGGCAGGTGGGGCGTAGTGTCTCTTGGTGACAGTTTCTTAATGAGGATGAAAGTGTGCGTGGCTCACATTTAATTGCAGAAACATGACTGCTGTCTATTGGGTTCAGTTTTAGCTGGAGCTTGCAGGTATAAATGCTCGTTTTCTTTTAGATATGTGTTTATTTTTTAATAATACACAGCAAACTTTCAAGTACTCTTTTTCAGCTACACGACTTGAATATTTTATTGATGCATAGGAGCTTAAAACTGAGCAACAGGTGCAAGCAGGTCTAGTATTTTAAATTTGTCAGTGGTGTTATCAGTGTTTTCAGATTAATAATAATTCAAATGTCTGTATGTGTAGTGAGAAAGGTGCTGGCTCCTGTTACAGAGCTGAAAATTGTTAAAATTATCACCTTATTCTGCAGCTGCATTCAGCTCTGAAAAGATTTTTAGTGTCTTTCACTGTGCTAACTGTGTTGCTTGGTTCTCGCCACTCTCATCAGCATCTGGCATCTGCACCAAATGGCAGATACCTCCAAGTAAATATTAACTTGCTTCACAACTGAAGTGTGCTGTATGTGTTTATAATGTAATCTCTAATATAACGACATGTCTGTGTTGTTTACTGCTTGTTTCGGATTAATCCAGGTTTAACTGCTATTGCAGGTTAAAGTGGAGCACTTAATAGTCTCCTCAAAAATGTCCAAGACAATTGATGGAAAATCTACATTTATATTTTGGTACTAATTAGACTCAGTTGGTCCACTGGCACAATTGCTGGTAATCATTACAGCAGTTGTGCCAGTGGACCAGCTGAGTGGGAAATACGGCATTCACAATGAAAGAATAATTATCTGGGTTTAAATGAAGCAGCCATCTCAAGGACATTAATATTCTGTGTATAATTAGAAAAGAAGCTGTTCTTCACAAAGCTTAGACTGGACATCATTATGAAATTTCAGTCAGGCAACTATCATTTGCAATAAATTATTACATCAACTGAAAGAGCATGTAAGTGGACAGGTGGGGTCACCTAGGAGGTCCTGGAGACTGCGGTTCGTGCCCGTTTAGTTTTCAATCACTTTGCTTTCATTAGCTGTTTGGTTAGGTTTAGGCACCATCATCATGATTAGACTTAGGACAGCTATTTGCTTCACAGGACTGAAACTGAAGAACAGTGAGACAACGGCGGTTTTGACTACATGGCAGCGTTTAACACCATGAGATGATGGGATAATGAGCTCACTGACCAGCAAAAAATCTTACTAACATCTAGTAACCTTAAACAAATACATAGTATATAAATAAGATGTTTTATTATTCTGATGTCATCAGAATTTAATTATAATCTTTTTAACAGTTGATACCATATACAACACAATATATAAAGCTACTTTTGGCTGCTCCCTTATTCACAAACAGTCACCACAGCAGGCAGCTCAGCTCCTTCCTGACGCAACCCCACCAGGATGTGTGTCTCCTCCCAGAATCGAATCAGGGATCTTTGGCTTGTTAGGCAACATAATTCATTAAATTATTTTTCATTACAAAAGCAAATAAACATTATTATAACATTAGTAATGATTAGCAACCATTATTGATGATCATTTTGTTGTAACGTGAAACTACTGATTACAAAAGCTGTACTAATTATTCTAAAGCTACTTTCGGCTGCTCCTTCATTCATAAGGGGTCGCCACAGCAGGTAGTTCTGCATGTTTGATTTGGCAGATTTTCAGGCAGATGCTCTTCCTAATGCAACCCAAAAGGGGAGACACAACAACGCAACAACTAAAGTTGTATCAACTATCAGTTTATTATTTATTAAGGATTAAGGGTTTTTAATTAGTATGACATAGCTGAATATGGAATGCTTAAAAAAATTAGGGGAACACTTAAGTCACACATTGGCTCTTGATGAATTAAATATTCAAGCTGAAAATTGTTACTGTCATACAATTCTTAACAAATTTAGTAGATCACAATCCAATGTAAGGTTTATGCCACCACAATAATTTTTTTATGTTTCTGTAATGGTTAATCACCCTCTTTAATCAAAATTATATTTTTAATGCTAAAATATAATTATTGCTGTGATCCATGAATTTTCAAATTTACTGTTTTACAAAAAAGGACACATTATTATTTTTCGATAAAGATGCCAAATTACAATTATTTACTTACATTCGTGAACAGAAAAAAATGGTTGAACATTGTGCTTAATTAATTTCTGTTTTCTCAGAGAAGTCCGGTGTGTCGGCTCAAATTTGGCTATAAAAACATTAATTCAGTTCAGTGAACTCAGTAACTTTTAGTTTAAACAAGTTTTTGACAGATTTCTAAAATATCTGTGTTTTCTTGTTTTTATGACAGGTGGGCTAATAAATTTGTTAAGCACTGTGCACTGTGTAATTTGCAGAGAACAAAATGACATAACAACATCATCAAAGTTAAAACTGTTTGAGTCTTTCCGTTTAAGCTGTAGCTAGTTCAATAAGGAGAGATAATTTGGAAGAATTGAACATGATTTATTGAGATACAGAATCTGATTAAAAAACTATTTGGCGATTAGACTTTGATGAACCATCACAACAGAATGGAGTCCCAGTAGTGATAGGAATTAGGACAGGACTCCCCCAGAGTCTAGATGCTGGTGGTGGTGAAGATGAAGATGGAGGCTTTGATGGGGCTCTGAGTGACCAGGGCGAGCCAGAGATGGGGAGTTGGTGGGTTGCACGAATAACAGTCTGAAAGGCAGAATGACAGAAGAGCAGTGAGATTTAAAGCACACGGGACAGACTGATTGGCTCGCAGAAGGCGGGCAAGAAAATGATTGGACTAGAGTGATGATGTCAGTATTGAAAATGACAGCGTGGGAAAGAGGAAGTGATGTAAAGAATAGACCCATGAAAGCAGGCAGATGAGTGATTACAGGTGTTCCTTATTGAACTTACACATAAGCTTCATTACAGTTAGAGTGTGCTATCTGCAAGCGCCTCACTCCCTGCAATAGTATTACATGTAGAAACAGGGGAGTGGTGAGTATGAATCACCCTTGGAGCCTACAGGTGGATGCTGGGGTGGTGAAGGGGTTGAAAGTGCAGGGCAGCAGCAGTAGTGACACACTAATTTTACAGCTTAAAAAAAACAATCTGGATGGGTAAGTTTGGTATATGATGTATGAAAAGCCACGCAGCTCAAGCTGCCTGTCTGAAATAGCTCGCAGGCTTAGCATCTTTTATTTTGAATTTACTTAATTACTACTGCGGTGGATGCTATGGCTACATCATGCCTTATATAATTTGTTTTATGTGTAACATCTTAAAGTTTAAAATAAGCACTCCTTGACCTGTCAGAAAAGTGTAGTGGAGCAGAAGTATAAAGTGAAAATTTGCAAAAATCGCTGAAAAAGTCAAACTGCTTGCGGCATTTATTTTCTTAGTTTCTTTTTTGATGTGTGTCTCAAATGCTGACTGCTGTTTAACAGGACACGGACTCGGGGATGTACATGTGTGTGGTATCCAGCACCACAGGAGAGTCGAGCTGGAGTGGGATGTTGACTGTCAGAGGTACTTAGACTAAAACTCGCCACACTCTCTCTGTCTGTTACACTTCACACTCTGTCACTCTCACACTCCACCTCCGTGCACAAGAAACTACACAGTCTGCCAGTGTTCTTCATAGGAGGACAATCTATAGCCACAACGAGACAAAGTACACTCCAGTTTGAGACAAAATGTTGATCAGACTCAACCCACTGATATGATGTAATTCTGTTTGTTTCCCCCATGTTTCTGTAATGAAAGATGGAGGCTCTTCAGTGTCCAGAGTTTCTGAGTTTATCCAGCTTCCAGGACCTCCACAGAAGCCTGTCATAACGGAGGTGACCAAAAACACAGTCACCCTCACCTGGCAGTCCAACCCACATGAAGGCGGGGCCGCTGTCACCTCCTACATTATAGAAGCTTTCAGGTAAGTTTTAAACACAGTAACAGGAGCACAGGTTCGTTTTTGAGTCTTTTGAGAACTTATCTCCATGTCTCTGATACTTCTAGATCACAGAAAATATAGGATATCCATCCATCCATCCATTTTCTTCCATGTATGCAATTCAGGGTCGCGGAGGGCTGGAGCCTATCCCAGCTCAGGATAACTATGCTTCAGTAATTCTTAAATAATTTGTTTGTAAATTTGTAAATAATCTTATTATGGAAGTAAAATTTCAGTTTTTCCTTTGTCATTCAGTGTTAGGCAAACCGAGGTCAGAGGAGCAATTCTGGCCTGCCAAAAACAATTTAACGCCCCATAAGCAGAATAGATTTTTCTGTTAAATTATTTACATAATGTGTGCAAAATTTTTTTCTGTTGGTAACAATATATATGAGAAGCTTTTCTAAACCGCAGTAAATAAGACCTTGTAATATCAATTTCTATTTGCACATAAAAGAACAAAGATTGTAGTTGAAGAGTACTGAATGGGCTGCTGTAGCTGCATCTGCATTCAAATACAGTCCTAAAACCACTCAGTGGTAACAAAGAATATTTTCTTTGCTGCTGTCTTCATTTTCTTTGTTTTTTTGAGGAGGTTAGGTAGAAATTTTTGGAGTGTAGGTTTGCAGCTGTTATCTGTCATGATTTTGTGACACGTGATGAGGACTGATCTAGTGTAAATAAAGTTGTAAAAAGACATACAGACAATATAGGCTGTGTACATGTGTTGGAATACAAATCATTCACGTTTATCATGTTAATGACAGTTGGAATGAATAATAAGTAATGAATTATTATCAAATCTCATCACAAGACAACATGCAAAATAACAGAGACAAATATAGACTAAAGACAAAAACAAAGCTCTACCCAAATTTAAAAAAAATATATTTTCTTTCTGCTGCACGTCTCCCTTTTCTGTTCTCAGCTCCTCCCTGAACAAAGCTTATTACTGACTTTCTGCTTTATGTAGATTTTAACCCTTAATAATGGTAAATGTCCTCTGCTTAACCCTTTGCACTTTCAGGTCTTGCTTCTCTCATAGACATTTTCCCTCTTTGTACCCTTCACTAAATCAGGTCTGAAAAGAAACATGATTGGCCAAAGTCTCTCATCATGGGTTAGATTTTCTAAAGCCTCAAATCAGAGTACTGGCAGGACTCTTGTTCACTCTCAGACCTCTTGAAAAAAAGGTTGAAAGGTTATTATGGATTTTTTTTTTTTTTTTTGTCCAGTGATCGTAACAACATGTTGCCTTCCTGAAGTTAGGTCTATATTGGGTCAGAATGTCATTAATAAAAGATGGAGAAAGACCATAAAAAACTTGAACCATGAATTACATAACAGGAAAATTCAAAGGCCAAAATCAATGTTATAGAGACCAAAAGATCTGGAATTTTTTAAAAATTCACTTTTATAAAATCTCTGTAATTCTGTCAGACATGGCAAAACTCTACCAAAGCAAAAAGATGATTTATATATTATTTATATTTTGACCATTTTTACCACTCATGAGGGTTTTTTACAAGTGCAACTGGTGAAATGTGCCTTAAAGCCTTAAATCCATGTTAGGTTCATAATTTGTTGGCAATTTGTAGTTTTGCCTCTGTACATCACCATGGTGGATTTTAAATCAAACACTCAATATGTGATTAATTCAAGGGGTTTTACAAAAATGTTGCATTAACTGTTTAGGAGTTACAGACATGAGTCCCCCATTTTCATTGGTATAATATTAACTGGACTGACAGGCAGTTTTAATGGCAAGGTGAGGCCTGTTCCCTTGTAATTTCATTACAAATGAAGCAGAAATAATATATGAAGTTGATTGAAAGTGTTGAATTAGTATTTTATAGCTTTTCACTGTAATTTAAAAAAAAAAAATGAGGCCCAAAGAGATGTCAGTGCAAGGGAAGGAGGCCAAAGGAGTGGCCAAATCATCATCTTCTTCTTCTTTTTCTTCTTCTTCTTCTTCCTTCTTCTTCACCCTACTTCTCTTCCTCCGGCTATTCCCTTTAGGGGTTGCCACAGCAGATCATCTGCCTCCATCTCACCCTATCCCTTGTCCCTCTGATATACTCTTTTCTCATCCTGGTCACGCCCAAGAAAAATCTTAAGCTCTGCCACCTCCAACTCTGCATCCTGTCTTTTTGTCAGCGCCACTGTCTCCAAACCATAGATCATAGCAGGTCTCACTACCATCTTGTAAACCTCCCTTTCACTCTTGCTGCTATCCTCCTGTCACAAATCCCTTTTTAAAATACACACACACACACACACACACACACACACACACACACACACACACACACACACACACACAAAAAATCAGAGAGATAGCAAAACTTTAGGAGTGGCCAAATCAAATTAAAAACATTTTTAAAAAGCAGGAATGCACTGGCCAGCTTAGCAACACCAAAAGGCCTGAAAGACCACAGAAGACCACTACATCCAGAGGATTTACAACAAGGTGTAAACCACTGGTTACACTCAAGACCAGGAAGGTCAGATTAAGATTTTGCCAGAAAATGTCTGAAAGAGCCTACACAGTTCTGGAAACCAAAATGAACTTGTACCAGAATGAGAGAAATGTATAAAGAAAGAGATAAACAGCTCATGATCCAAAGCATACCATGTCATCTGTCAAACATGGTGGAGGCAGCGTTATGGCATGGGCATGTACAGCTGCCAGTGGAACCGGGTCACTGGTGTTTATTGATGATGTGACTGCTGATAGAAGCAGCAGGATGAATTCTGAAGTGTACAGGGCTGTACTCTCTACTCAGATTCAGCCTAATGCTGCAAAAGTGATCGGATGGAGAAATGGGCTACTCTTCAATGGCCATGTCAGTCACCTGATCCCAGCCAAATAGAGCATGCTTTTCAGTTACTGAAGCCAAAACTGAAGGCAGAGAGACCCACAAACAAGCAGCAACTGAAGGTAGCTGCAGTAAAACAAACCTTAATTTTGTTTTTCAATTTTATGTACTTAAATTTCACCTGATTTTACTTTCCCCCTGACTTAAAGTTCAGCAGACAGCTTCGACTTAACTTTCCACCCTTGATAAAGTCTCACTGTCTGACTGACTATTCCCAGATAATGAAGTCTTCTTCATTTAGACTCATTAGAGTCTGGAAATGACTCATCTCTGCCTGAGGGAGAGACACTTCTGTTAAGCGACGTTGAGAAGTGAAATAGCGAAACTCACTGCATCAGTGTTTAGCCGTAGTTTTCCGAGGAGAGCCATAGCAGCCCTAACAACCAACCAGAGTCCTTAGCGAGACAGACAGCGAGTGAAAGAGGAGACAATTACTGCAGTGGTCAGCTTGGCAGCTCTGTCCTGTCCTGGGGCAATGGCAGGAGGGGATGTGAGCCGAGTTGGAGAGTTCACTCATTATAGAAACAGAATGGGGGGCACAGAAAAACTGTATAGAAACAAACACGCACGCAGACGTGCACGCATATATTTCTTGTGCAGAAAGAAAGCTCAGTGTGGGAGACTTGCACACATAGCTGATAAAGATCCACTTAACGCTACACGCTCCAACTCCAATGAATTGTTTGTTTTTGTGGATCAAAAGGAACAAAGAAAGAAACACTTTCATGACTGCAGGATCTCTTTTTATACCAAACATAACAACAGTTATGTTTCTGATTTAAAAGGGAAGCAATCTTGATGTATTTACTATATAAAAGTAGCTTGTGTATTTTCTTTTATTCAGTTTAAAAAAGAAAAAACAGAAAAATGACTTTTAAATGGCAAAACTGTTTCTCTGGAGAACATTTGTCGAGAAAAGAGGCACTGATGAAAGGAAAAAAGCTGTGACCTGCTTGATGTAATTGCCTCGCCATTTCCTCCTCATGGAGTTGAGGAAAATGTTAAACTGCACTCATGCTGCTTGATAGTGCCCATACCTGCACAGCATAAAGTTGTTGTATCCTCGCCGGGCTCGTTCAGAAGTCATTATTATAACCTGCTGCAATTAAAGAAGGAATAAAACTTTGCTAGCAAGCTGAGAGAAGCAGCTATGTGTTTTTTAAATGAACAGAAACTCGTGGATCCAAGAAGCGACTGGTGATTTCTTTAATTTGTTTGCTCATTCAACAGAGGCTTCTGAAGCATTTTTTGTTCATGTGCCTGCTGAGCATCAAGCAAAAAGATTGATATCTGTTCATTTAATATGACGCTACAGCCAGAAGAAGATTAGCACGGATTTGCATTAAGACTGCGGTGTCATTTTTATACTTCAGTTTTTTGAGGAGCTTAAACAAACAAATTATTCACTGTTTTCCATTTCAGTGTTGCAGAGGAGGGGTTGGAGCCTATCCTGGCTGTCATTGGCTGATAGTCGGGTACACCCTGGGCAGATCACCGGTCTATCATAGGATTAACATATAGACACAGAGAACCCTTCACAGTCATACTTACAGCCCATTTAGAATCACCAGTTGACCTAACATGCGTGTCTTTCGACTGTGGGAGGAAGCTGGAGGAGGCAGGCACAGGGAAAACATGCAAACCACACATAAAGGCCCATTTGGCCAGCAGATTCAAACCCAGAACCTTCTTTCTGTGAGGCATCAGTGTTAACCACTGCAGGCTGTCTTGTGTTGTGCTGCCTCTAAGAAATATGCTTATGGCCACTTTATTAGGCACACCTTGTTGTCACCAGGTTGGACCCCCTGTTGCCTTCATAATTGCCTTAATTCTTCATGGCACAGATTCCTCTGAGATTTTGGTCCATATTGACATGATAGCATTACACAGTTCATGCTGATTTGTCAGCTGCACATCCATGCTGCAAATCTCCCATTCCACCACATCTCATTCTTCTCATGGCTGCTTCCTGCTGGACATGGTCAGCAACAATACTCAGGTAGGCTGTGGTGTTTAAACAATACTCAATTGATACTAAGGGGCCCAAAGTGTGCCAAGAAAATATCCCCTACATTATTACACCACCACCACCAGCCTGAACCACTGATACAAAGCAGAATGGATCCATGCTTTCATGTTGTTTATGCCAAATTCTGACCCTAACGTGTGAATGTGGCAGCAGAAATTGAGACTCATCAGACCAGGCAACATTTTTCCTCTATCATCTCCAATTTTGTTTGTCCAATTCGGTCTCCTGTTCTTAGCTGACAGAAGTGGCACTGGGTGTGGTCTTCTGCTGCTGTAGCCCATCTGCTTCATGGTTCAGAGATGCTCTTCTGCAGACCTTGATTCTAACAAGTGTTTGAGTTACTGTTGCCTTCCTATCAGCTGGAAGCAGTCTGGCCATTCTCCTCTGATCTCTGACAGTAACAAAGCATTTTCACCCAGAGAACTGCTGTTCACTGGATATTTTCTCTTTTTCAGACCATTCTCTGTAAACCCTAAAGATGGTTGTGTGGGAAAATCCCAGCAGATCAGCAGGTTTTGAAATACTCAGACCAGCCTGTCTGGCACCAACAAACATGCCACCTTCAAAGTCACTTAAATCACCTTTCTTCCCCATTCTGATGCTCAGTTTGACCGAGGTCGTCTTGACCATGTCTACATGCCTAAATGCACTGACTTACTGCCTTGTGATTGGCTGATTAGATATTTTCGTTAACAATAGAATAGAATAGCCCTTTTTTTATTATTTATTGAGCTTTTCAGATGCTGGTAGGTGGATTTTCTTACCACTCGACACAGCAAATCTAGCCTTTAGCCTCTCTTCCCAGTCTCTTTGCAAAGCTTCATAGGTGCCAGACAGATTTTTTGTTGCTATTAATCTTCTTATATAACTCCCAGCAAGAATGCATGACCTTAAAATTGATATGTCAGTTTAAATAATATTTAACTGAGAGAAAATTAATGACAGGTAGTTTCAGTTTTAAGCAAAACTTATGTTGCTTTCAGTTTTTCTAATGGCTATTTCACATCAAAATTGATATATAATTTTTTGTT
>VUQS01068696.1:0-7500 GCA_015108495.1 Heterochromis multidens
CGATGATGTTGAGATCAGGGCTCTGTGGGGGCCATACCATCACTTCCAGGACTTCTTGTTCTTCTTTACGCTGAAGATAGTTCTTAATGACTCTGGCTGTATGTTTGGGGTCGTTGTCCTGCATTTTGTGAATTGATAGAAATAACCAATCATTATTTATATTTCTGAAAGCATTCTTTGTTTACAGCATTTTTTCACACCTGCCTAAAACTTTTGCACAGTACTGTATATATATATCGCTTATCAAACATTTCATCTGTCGTCACTATTTTTTAATAGAAAAATGCAAATGAAACCATATGGGTGTTTTTCAGAGTGTGTAAAAAGGGGCATTAATCACATCCCTGTACAAGTACACAGGAGCCATCAGAGCAGTGTATGTATGGAGTACGCTACAGGTGTTCATTAATGAGTCAGATAGATTTAATGAATATCTCAAATATTATGCTGCTTGTGATTTCTTTTTGCAGGGTCTAGCTACAGGCTGTAAATTAGGCTTCTTTTAAAAACTATAGTGTCTGCATAGTTAACTCACATAATGTGGCTGAGTTGGAGTTTTCTTTGTCACTTGTAGATGTTAAAAGGTAAACCACGTCAATGAAGGATTCAAAAGTTCTTTAGATTCAATACATGGATTTCACTTTTACAGGTTATCAAACCAACCAAGTATCAAGTGCTGAATAAAAACTGTCGGTGTATGCAAATAGGAATAGTACAAGACCCTGTACTGTACTTTGTATTCATTTATAAAATGTCATTATGTTTTCACTGCCAATGGCATATTCCCATGTTAAAGTGGGGAAAAAAAAAAAAAAAACTCTTTTTGATACAGTTATGACCAATCAAGTGAACACATACGCACAGCGAGGGACAAAACCAAAGGCAAGAACACAAAAACCACAAACAACAAGCGAGGCAGCCGCACTCACGCTGAATAACCTCCTACAGGGCCTCTGACAAAAAGGAACTCATACATTCCGAACATTAGCCTGACAGCACCTCAAAGACAGAGTCAGAGCTGCCAACATACCTCGACCACGCCTTTCCTCGCTTTTTCTTTCATTTTTCCAACACCCACAGTCTCTCTCTGAGATAGATTCCATTTACAAACACTTATTCGCTCTGATGTAGAGACTGCTAACACATTAGGCACCAAATCACAGGGGGTGACGATATACTGTATGTACGAGCAATATACAGACAGCTCTGCTACTCTTTTCATTCTCTCTCTCTGCGTCCCCTGGTTGGCTCTCAGTAGACTATCTTCAGATGGGACTTGGGGAGAGTGAGAAGGGGAGAGGGGGAGAGAGATGTGGGTGGTAAAAGTGGGTCACATGCTCAGAGAGAAAGAGAATGAAAGGGGGAGACAGAGAGAGAAAGAGAGAGAGAGAGAGACTGAGGGAGAATGACAGTAACATGGAAACATGGGTGGGTGAGCGAGGTAGAGACACACAAAGAAGGGGGGAGAGAGAAAGCGAGAGAAGGGGAGGTCGAATTCCCTTGTTCAGAAGGAGTGGATCAGTCACAGGCCTCTTTCCTTTCATCTGATCTCAGCGGACGGCAGAACCTGGGACACACACACACACACACACACACACACACACAATCCTGCCAGACAAACTTAATAAATCCATTACCCTGTAGATTCAACAGCAACAAAGAGAGGAATGTAGCAAATGAGATTCAGTAATGGCATACCGACACAATGGTGCACGCACACATGTGCACACACACACACCCACACACATATGTGCACACAGACAAACAGATGCATATATCCAGGCACAATAACACACACATTCACACATATTTAACCCACATGAGAGTCAGTGTAAGTAGGCCCTGCTCCAGCCTCTCTCCCTCATGGAGACCAAAAAAAAAAAAAAGGATGGACAGATCCCATCAAGTGCATGTTTCTTTCTGTGTATGTGTGTGTGTGTGTGTGTGTGTGCTGTATGCCATCCCCTCATCTCCTGGGTTTTCTCCTACCATCATATTCTGCAGCTCTCATAAGAATAATTACACACACACACACACACACACACACACACACACACACACAGCTCAGCTCTGAAAATACACAGCATTCCCAGCTCTTCTCACGTGTTGGTCAAGGTCAATAGCAAAATCCTGCCTAGAAGGCTTGCCTAAAGCCACAGATGCACTGTGTGTGTTTGTGCAAAGTGTGTGTGTGCGCCTGAGTCTGAATTTGTGCTCACATCATTTATGTGAATGTGTAGCGTGCAATAGCTTTGTCTGCAGTTCCAACATTAAAGAGTTAAATCACAAAAAGTATATATGAAATATAAACATATTTATCTAAATCAGGAGAAAATATTCCTGACTAGAATATTGTTCCAACACATTTAAACACTTGCACAATGAAAATGTTGATAAATCCTTCCTATTCACATCTACTGATGAAATGAAGCTTAGTGCTGCAATTCTGCAATTAAACAGTGAATTCATAGTAATACTCTGCAACACTTCAAGTGACTCACTTTAGAGCCAGATTCTTTATGCATCTGATACTGTGAGTTCTGCGTCCTGATTGGCTGAAACACGTGCATACACTCTGATGTCAGTGAAACAGGTGGTTTTTTGTTAAGGTAAACAAGGCAACAAACAGCAACAAAAGGTGAATATCCTCTCACTGAAGACAATGCAAAAATAACTCCAGACATGTTTGGTACTGGCAAGAATCACAGGAAGTGGTGTGTGAGGACTTTTAAAGGCACATTAACTGCAATGAAGCTGGTTAGCCTGCGGGTCTGGACACCAGCTGCAGGCAAAAGCAGAGCAACTATAAAGTTATGTGGAGAAGCTTCAGGTAAAATAAGGAAGTAGAGAGCTTACATGTCTCTGGGTGTGTGTGTGTGTGTGTGTGTGTGTGTGCGTGTGTGTGTGTCTGTGTGTGTGTGTGTGTGTGTGAGAGAGAGAGACAGATGGAGGAGTTTGGGGCAGAGTGAGGCAGTCTGTGTAAACATAAGACAGAGAGAGAGAGAGAGAGAGAGACAGAGAGCATGCTAAATAAAGTCACTTCCCCTCAAAAGAGAGTTATAAATGTTATAAATTACAATAGTATTCTCTCTTCTCAGTGGTTGAGTGCAGCTAATTGAGAGTAGGGCTTCCCCCGAATTAGAATTTTATCAGTTCAATCCAGTTCAAATAATGAAGTCATAATCAAATGTCTCTTCAGTGAGTTCCCATGAACAGACTCCAGCTTCACTGCCTAGCGGACATTCCGGGCTCCAGTTGTCTAAGTAACCCTGTAATGTATTTACCGCTCTGTTGTGTGTCAATCAACGGTATAACTTTGCTCTCATTGGTGGTTACTTCAATCACTTGCCTCGAAGTTGAAACAGTTTAACTAGGGATGCAGCCATGTCCCGTCGCCAGTGGTTATTTCACCTGTCATCCCTTGAAGTCCCAGAATGTCACTGGCTTTCTATGGTGGTCCTGGTTCTGCTTTGCAGCATCTGTGAGCTTGACTTAGGCACACATGAACTAGGTGTCCATCTGCTGCAGGTTTTGGTTAGAGTGGCCCTCCAACTCGCAGCAGATCTCCAGACCGGAACAAGTTTCTCACCCTGCGGTTGGGCTTACTCCAACTCCACTGGTGTTGGACTGCAGCAACTTAACTTTTAAAATAAAGCAAGAGGACTGTGAGACAATGAAAAAATAAATAAACGTATTGGGTGGCTGTTAATATATGTGATCTGCCTGTGATCAATGTATGGGAAGCACTGTTTTGGCCAATATATCGTCATGCGACCATTTGGGTTTGTTGGAATAATGAGCCAGGCAGCACATGTGCTTTCTCTGTTCAAATGAAGCTCTTTGATGCTGTATTCCATTTGCCTCGGAAGTCAGAGGTTGGAGCTGAGAGTGAAATCACTCCTGAGTTGAGCGTATTCCAATAGTAAAGTTGGAAAAGCAAGGAAAAACAGAATTTGTTTTGCTCCTTAGCAAGGTAGAGCCATTCTACCTCTACAGCACAATCATGGATAGACCCTCATAAATGCTCTGTGTATGGCTTATTTAGTGAGTCACAAATAGAAAACATTGGCAGCACAGATTAAAAGTTTTACAATTTTACTAATGTTTACGTTCACTGCCACTTGTTAGATTGTTAAGAAAGCGGCAGTGAAGTGCTCCAACTTTCCGAGTTGGAAGTCCGACTTGGGGGGGGTCCAGTTAAAAATTCCAACTGGGAACTCAGAAATTCCAACTTCCAAACTTCAAATGGAACATAGCATGAGCCTAAAGTTTACATTACATTAAACAGTGTGTAAAAGCAAGAACAAAAAAAAAGAAAAAACATCAAATGAAATTCACAATTTAATCTCTATTCCATTTAAAGTGACTTCCCATGTTCACTGTTGCTGAAGGATATTAATGATCACAGAATTTTCCTTCATATTTTGAAGGTTCTCCAAGAATGCAAAAAGCTGGTGTGTGTTTATTCATAACCTTAACGTAACCTTTCAACCCTATCTTTTTATCCTATAAGATATATTTGTGAAACTGCTTGAATGTGCTTCTACTCAGTTTATCTTTTAGTCCAAGATCACCTTTGTTCCAGTTATAAAGAGATTTCCTCAAGGTGTTCAGCAACCTGACAGCATACTGGCTCATCACTAGCAATGAAGAATAAACAGTAAAGAACTCTTACAATTAGCAATGCCACCATAGACTCAAACAAAGAGACAGAGCATCATCCAAATGTACAGAACATGTCTAATTACTTTTCAAAACCCAGAATCATTATTGCTGTTGACCAAAAACATTATCACTTAATGAATCCTCAGTGCAAAAACTGACAAAAACTGAATCACTCAATCTGCTGAATATTCAAATAAAGGTCAACAAAGAGTGTGTGATAGCAGTGTTTTCAAACTGCAGTAACTTTTTCTAATTTGGAAATGTGGAGGGGAAAAAAGAAAAGTGATTAAATCATTTTTCATATAAAGCGTGGGAGACATAGCAAAACAAGAAAAACATGATATCTCAAATTACAAGAGTATTTATACCTGTAATCTAAAGCACATCTAAAAATGTACTAAATTTTTCAATACTATATGTACTGCATATTTTAATTTCTGTTTTGACATCTTGAACCACACATTAATCACAAACACATATACACGTGTTAATTTGCTTCTTCTGGTAAATTTCAAAAGTGCTTACACATTTTGGGAAAGTGTGAGAAAAAGAAAATATAATATTATCTTTTCTTTTCTTTATTAATAATCCAGGGCAAAAAGAAAATGCATTGGGGCAGTTTAATGTTCTGATTCTGCTGACTTTACATTAGTAGCCCTTTCTAGCCCACACTAGCCATACACACCCTGAGGTCACAATCACACACAGAGGTTAAAGCCAAGTACAGCCCATGTGTTCCTCAGGGCTCAACACACATGCTCAAAAGGTTTGTGACCCCTGACCTTTATGGCCCTGGGGTCAGTAGTTCAGGGAGTCAGGCGGTGTCTGTATGTGTGTGTGTGTGTGTGTGCACGAACAGCCACATATGAGAAGCGAGTGAAATCACAGAAGCTCATCTTTAACAGAAAAATCAGTAAGATTTAAGAGGTGAAAACTGTCACTCATGTAGCCTGGAAGGAAAATTAATTCCTGCCAGTCAAGTCTGCTTTGTAGTTCTCCACGACGGGACTCTAATCAGTTGGACTAGATGAAACTCGATGGTAGTCCATTCCTGGGGCTGACCACAACTATGGATTTTCACTGCAGCAATAATTATTCTTGCAATCATATATCATATACACACTGATATTTCTTAATTAAGATTAGTTGTTTGTTCTTAGTTAGCTAAATTCTACTTTTTTTTCCTGAATTATCTTGTTATCTTTTTATCCAAAGTGATATGATTATTAGGAAAAGTTTGGTAAACAGGCATCTGAACAAAATTCATACATCACAACCTAATGTTCATGTGAATGTACTGTAGTCTTTACAGTATGATTGTCACATATGAAGCATTAAAGGATAGATATGATAGCAGGAACAATAAAACTGCATGAAATACATCTATTAATCTTACAAAACATGCTAGCATTTTTTTAAACAACAACAACAACAACAACAACAACAACAAAAGCCTTTATGCTGCTTTATCTATACTTTTAAGTCGGACCTACCCAGAGCTTACCCTGTCTTTATTAATATGGTAAAAAGTCTAGTAGAAAAAAAAGCATTCAAATCAATGAGCCGCCTTTGTAAAATTGAAAGGTTGGATTCATGACTAAACGCGATCCAGATCACACACTGTATCTAAAAAAGGGCTGTAACAATTTGTCTGTCACCATCTTATTACCTCCATCAAGTAGGTCATGTTTTTGGTAGTGTTTGTGTGTGTCTGTGTGATTCTGTCTGTAAACACGATAGCTCGAAAGGTTTTGAATGAATTCTGATAAAACTTTGTAGGGGTGTAGAGTGGGGTCATGTTAACAATCTGTTAAAATTTGCCTTACATCCACCAAGGTCTTCAAGGTCAACTTAATGATTTACTGGTCGAACATTGACAAAGAAAAGCCTTATAACTTAGAAACTATGATTCTTACAAGTGTGGGGTGTGTTGTCAACATATAGAAAGTACAGTATAAAGATTTTTAATGTTATTAAATTTTAAATTTTAAATATGTCACATTTGATCTCTGACCTCTGCTTCAAGGTCAATAGATTGATAGAATAGAATAGAATAGAATAGCCCTTTATTGTCATTGTACAAATACAACGAAATTGTGGGTGCTCTACCCAACTACTGTATGGAAACAACAGAATAAATAACAAGACAAGAGAAATATACATATACAATGTAAGAGAACATGATTGTTTGAAACACAATCTGAAGATCAAAGTGATAATAATGCTATATAGAGCTATTTAAAACGATGTTTCTTACTGCCATTGTTTGTATTGACATATGATATATATAATGATCTAAATATCACGTTTGGACCTCTGACCTCTTCTTCAAGGTCAAATAAGGTCAAACTTTCATAAAATGTCTTTTATCTTTAAAATTATACTTAAAATTCTGCTGCTTTTGTTTTGTATTGGCAACATTTAGGAAATGATACTGGTATATGGGGATTCTAAATATCACATTATAGTTTGCATCCAAGTATCATGTCACATTTGACCTCTGACCTCACTTTTACATTTCACATCTGCCTTTCCTGCAAGTTGACCCCAAAATGTGTTATTTTTACTGCACTACAAACTTCTTAAAGTATGTTTAAAAAGAACAAAGAAAACAAAATCAATATATACAAAATACAATATTATTCCCTTAAAAGTAAGTACTGCCTAGAGAGTGAGCTGCCTTGGCGGAGGGGTTTTTTTTTGGGTTTTGTTTTTTTGGGGGCCAAAAGTATGCATATTTGGACACGAGTGTAAAGAGATTTATGAGATAACAATAGCAAGCTGTATGGGTACACTGCACAAAACACAGACAATTAATGCTAATAAGTAACAAAC
>VUQS01068700.1:0-24303 GCA_015108495.1 Heterochromis multidens
GAAAGAAGAGGAATCATTGAAGGACAGGCCCCTACACGGCATGTACCACCGGCAGATACTGATACTGAGAAAACCTACCAATGGCTGGACAAAGCTGGACTGAAAGACAGCACAGAGACACTAATCATGGCAGCACAGGAACAAGCCTTAAGCACAAGATCGATAGAGGCTGGAGTCCACCACACCAGGCAACACCCCAGGTGAAGGCTGTGCAAAGATGCCCCTGAGACAATCCAGCACATAACAGTAGGGTGCAAGATGTTAGCAGGCAGGGCATACATGAAACGCCATAACCAAGTGGCTGGGATAGTATACAGGAACATCTGTGCCGAGTATGGCCTGGAAGTCCCAAGGTCAAAACGGGATACGCCCCCTAGGGTAGTCGAGAATGACCAAGCCAAGATCCTGTGGGACTTCCAGATACAGACAGACAGACTGGTGATGGCTAACCAACCAGACCTATTAGTGGTGGACAAGCAGAGGAAGAAGGCTGTAGTGATAGATGTAGCTGTACCAAGTGATAACAACATCAGGAAGAAGGAACACGAGAAGCTTGAGAAATACAACAGTGGTCCCCTGTTGCCTGTATCTCACGTGTAGAGCATATTTGATCATAGCAGAGCTACAAAATTTATGCAAAATTTCATGGTCCACCTTTTAGTGTAGTAAAGCATTATAATCCATATTCAATTTTGCATGTTCATCTCTCTCAAATCTGCAATTCAACATGACACTAGAGCCTGGCGTTAATGAGTCTTGCATAGCATAAACACTGGAAACCTCCTGTGATATGATTATCATAAAAACAGATATGGTGCTCCAAACTTTGACGATGTACTTGCACTTGTAGTAATTGCACTAGTTGAAAGGGATCAGTTCCAAGCCTTTGTTAACTTGTGGTTGAATTTAGTGATTTTAAAACCAGACAAAATGCCAATACAATATCAGCATCTTGAGAAAAGAATTGAAGTTCATTTCCCTGTAGTTTGCTTTGAAGCATTGATTTTATTAATTGTCACTCTTGCAGCTGACTGATCTGTTTGCATAGTTATAATGACTATGAGCCAGAAGACTTTTTGTAGTTTTGACCACCATGCCTAAGAATAATGATAAAATTTCACCCACTAACATCCTAACAACATCTGCTGACATTTGGTTATATTGCAATAATCCACATAACATGAGCGTGCCATCTTAGCATGGTCTGGAATTTGGGATACACACACTAATAAGTTTCATGAATTGAAGTGTCAGCAGTAAGGTAAGAGCAGTGCATATTTTTGTTGTATTGTTAAAACACGAGAGGTGTGCATTGAAATTAAGATGATGACAAGTCTTTGTTTATCTCTTTTTCTTGTTTTTATATTGTAGCGTTACAATTCGGTGGATTTTCAATTCACAATCTGATACGCTTCAAAACTTTTATTTCCCAGTTTAACACAGATTGTGATCAAGACTTAATTTCCTGCAGTGTCATTTACACATCACCAATTTAATTTAAAGATAAAAAACATTGTAATAGTTAAACTGAAAAGTAAAAGATGATGTTTATAAAATAGAATGGAAATTACACCAACATGCCAGTAATGCAATAACAATAATAACGCTCATAGTTATAGGAAACAGTAATTGAAAAGCATCACAGATTTATCTTATTGGTGGTTTCTGTATCTACAGTGTACTATAATGAAAATGAATCAGTGTAATTGCTTGGCAGCATGATACAGGAGATCAATAATCCTTGACAAGTCTCCATCTGCACATTTTCTCTCTCTGCAGCCGCAGAGAAGATAAACTAAGGATCCCCAACGGCTGGCTGTGCCACCTAGCCCCTGAAATCATCCAGCAGCTCTCTCCAGAGACAGAAGAGGACAAGCTTCCTTTCTCCAAACAGTCAGATGTCTTTGCTTTTGGGTGAGAGTCCTCTTACCAGATGCCCCCTAGTTTGTTTGTCCAGACGGTATCCGAGCCTGGAGGATTATAGAAGACTGTTGACAAAGAGTGTTTACAAACTCCAAATATGTGTGTGAACTTAATAAATACTCTGCATCACATGAGGCAACTCTCATTAACACTTTCAGATCTCATTATAGATACAGATTTCCACTGCTTACTGTACAAAGACATGTATAATGTAATGATCTGATATATTAAATGACAATTTTGTTTCTGTTATTTTCAGCCTTTATACATCCAATTTATAACCATTTAGTGAGAACAGGATTAACAGCGTTAAAACCTAATTATGTAAAATTACAATTTTGACATAGATTCCACTTGGTCCTGTTTACCTGATTAAGAAAAGCTTAATCTATGTGATTTGGCTCACATACTGTATGATTGGACCTCTAGTTCTGATAGAGATGTGATAGGATGATGCACAAATAAGCAATAGCAGCTGAAAGACAGCAGGACACCGGAAAAGCTAATTGGAGTATAAAAATGCACACTGATTAATGAATGGTGCACCCATGTGGGTTAAACTCTCATTTGAACAAATAATGTAAACCAAGAGGGGGTTACGTTGCAAATTTTTAAAGTGATTGAATAATTGCAGGTTGAATGGTGAATGGTGGGAAGCTAAAGGAGTCAACTAAGCAGGAAGACTGAATAGAAGTGTTGAGGAGAAAGAGGTTTTTTTTCTTTGTAGAGCACTTTGTAACTTTGCTATTGAAAAGCGTTATACAGTATAAGTGAAGTAAATTATTATTAATGTTATTTACAAGTAAAGCAATTTTTGTGATTGAAGGTGTGCTTAGAATGATACACATTTCTATGTGCTCATTTTGACCCAAAACATCTCACTGATTCTTTCCCTTATTACATACAGATTGCTTTTCTGAGGTTTCTCAAACCAAGGTGTCCTCCAGCTCTTCCTCTGAAGCCCAATTTTAAATTCATCCTAATTTGATTAAAAAAGTCCCCCTGGCTCCTGTTCTTCCTCCACTGACATTACTGCCTCATTTGAGGGGGTGGACCCTGCTCTGTTGACTTCTAACACAATTGCTTTCTCAGATGGTTCCCCATATGGAGGTCTCATCGCTATATTATTCTAAAGGGAAGAAGAGTGCAGCACTGGTGCACAATGTCCAGCTGCTCTATTAGCCTTTGTGTTACCTAGAGGTGACCCTCATGGCTTTTTTGCATATTCATCACCAATCAGCCATCATCTTTTTCCCTTACTCCTGGCAAAGAGCTATTTTTAATTCTACTCAAACTTGACATGCAGGAGCAGAATGAAAACACCTTATTTGCACAGGGAAGGTGGTGAATGCTAATTTTGCATGAGTAGTAATTAAAAATGTGCTGTTTTTTAGCTTAATTGTTTTTCCAAAATTTAAATTGACAAAAGTCATCCACAAAATCATGCTTTTGCACATATCACGATCCAATTATGCATCAGCTACAGCTGCTTATTCAACTGAAAAAATAAAGTTTCTTGGTTTTTAGTTGTGTTTGCTCTTACCTGGATGTGAACCCTCCATAGGTGGCTTTTGAAGATGGTATTATTCTTATGACCACATAGTCCAAAGCACTGAGTCACTTTGCTTTTATGTCTTCTCAGCACCATCTGGTACGAGTTACACGCACGTGAATGGCCTTACAAGAGTCAGCCAGCAGAGGTGATCATATGGCAGATCGGCAGTGGGATGAAGCCCAATCTTGCACAAACTGGCATGGGGAAGGAGATATTAGTAAGGACTTTTTTTCCTTTTAATTTGTCACTATTTATAAATCAGCCTTTCCTTCAAAATCAACTGCTTCATTTTAAGCACTCATTGAATCCTTGACTCACATTCTGTATACTTAAAAGATTACCTTGCATGATAAAGACATTGAAGCCTTTTTCACACATGAGGTACATTATCTGTCAGAGCTTAATGGAAGAGTGTAGATGTCCAAATGTCTTTCCCCCTCTGGCTCCCAATTGCAAAGTCTGCGTAATGTGTAATTGATCCCATATGATAACAGAGCAAGTAGCTCTCTAATTGTCTACCCATGAAAAACCCTGCCTTAACCAAATAGATTATTTTCAGAGAATGCATCTGATGTGAAATATCTCCTGCTGTGTGCTATTGTAAACCAGAATGCTTAAAGTAGTAGAAAGATTAAGTAGTGTGAAGTTTTTCAAAAGCTTCTGCTAATTTAGGTATAACATTTTTGTCACATTTTCTTCATTGTTAATTTAGCGAACTTATAATTTTTGATGAGAACAATTTGCAGATTAAGTAAACTCCAAGTATAACTTCATTTTACTGTATCATTACTATTATGTGTGTCTGCTAGTCTGCACTTGTCTCTTAATAATAGATTGTTCTGAGCGCATGTTTTGTCATAATGGAGCAAAGTATGTTAACAGTTCACTTGCGTAAGTTCTGTTTTATAGTTCTTCCTGTTAGAATAGCGATGCTGTGACAGCATGAATGAAGTGGGTTGTTGGGTTAATTACTGTCCCCATGTTAGCATAGACAGAAATATGCAGAGTGATACTCTGCATATTTGAAGTCCTGTGAAGTGAACCTTAAGCGGCTGCGCTGATGCTGATCAAGCATGAGTCATCACTTATCATTAAAGTTCCATGCTAGTCAAAGGACTAACAAATCTTTTTAAAATATTTGATTTGAAAATGTAATTAGTTAACATTACTTTTGTCTGCCTAAAGTAGTGAATTTGAAGTACTACATTGTTTTGTGTAATAAAAAAAGAAAAGAGAAGAAAGACAAGACTAAATAAATATAAGTATTGGATTTCAGTAACAAAGATTGTGTTAATGTATGATTTGTGTAAGTTTTTTTATTTTCTCCCATGAGATTAACTTAACAAAGTTATCTTAACTAAATATATTTGTCTTGACCTTCATCACATTCTGACTCCCAACTTGCCATGTATGGACACTTCATCAGAAACCTTTTCTCATCATATCTTACTGCAAGCGGTAGCCCCTTAGCATGATTTTCCAACTCATAGAAATATCCCTTTACCATTGCTTTCTAATGTGAGGAAAATCAAAGGTGGCAGATGGTGCAGTCACATGGACTTCAAATCAGGAGACAAGAGTTTGAGTTCTGACTGGGATTACTTTTTTCTTTTTTTCCCCTTTTTTTTTGCACTTCAGTTTACTTTTGCTTTTGTCTCTACCTTTTCTGCTGCTGTTTGGTTAGGTTTTAGTCAATAAATTATGGCTTCAGTTAAAATACAGTCATTCACAACATATGTAAAGCATTCAATTTTTTCAATTAAATTCAATTTTATTTATAAAGCGCCAAATTACAACAACAGTTGCCTCAAGATGCTGTATATTGTAAGGTAAAGACCCTTCAATAATACAGAAGAACCCCAACAATCAGACAATCCCCTATGAGCAAGCACTTGGCGACGGTGGGAAGAAAAAACTCCCTTTTAACAGGAAGAAACCTCCAGCAGAACCAGGCTCAGGGAGGGGCAACCATCTGCTGCTACTGTTTGGGGGTGAGGGGGGCCAGAGATTAATCACAATCTCTGTGTATCCTGACCAAGTGTCAGTATATTATAAATTGGGCTCGAGAAGAGGTTAGGACTTTTTAAGTACTTTAATTAAACTGTAATTCAATACTACATGTAGCATAAACACTTGACTTTCAAGTTCATCAACTCGAAAAAATTAAGGCAATCATTTGCTGTAATTTGTCTGAGTTCAGTCATCTCTTTTGGGTTTAAAGGGCGACTGCAGAGTGTCCTGATTCTCCTTACATTGTAATGAGATTATGTGTAAAAGCAGCTTAAGCAATCAGAGGTTGGATTCACCAAAGTGCTCCTGAAGTAGATTTTCACATGATGCCAAGAAAAGGTATATAAAGGTAAAAGGTGAAGAATTCCCTTAAGTGAAATTGTAAAATCTTTGTAAAGATGACAGTGTGCTAATATTTACAAAGGATGTCAGATTTCAGATTTCACAGTCAGGTTGGAAACATTGTCAGTCTTTGTTTGAAGATTTTGTTTGGCTTTGCCTTTTCATTCATCTTGCCAGTCTCTTATGTCGTTGCAGAGTTTTTCACCTATATTTCTTTACAAATTGTACACTGAGGTCATGAAACCGGGCTTAAGGAACAAATTTCAATTTTCTTGGTTTAGCTTCAAATGCCAGGCAGCCTTAATTGCATGTATGAGCTGTATGTCACAATCATCGCTGGTCTGCTTATATTACAGTGCTAATTACATAGCCAAGACCTTAAGGCCAAATTTCACCAACTGACCTCTGAAATTTTTAGACCACCCGGTTGCACCTGTTTCTTTCTTCACACAAGAATCTGAAAAATATCTAATAATTTGTTTTTCTGTGTGTCTTTGTTTTCTAGGATATTCTGCTCCTCTGCTGGGCGTACAAGCCGGAGGAGCGACCCAGCTTCTCCAAGCTGGTAGATTTACTGGAAAAGTTGCCAAAAAGGAACCGCCGCCTTTCCCACCCAGGGCACTTCTGGAAGTCAGCTGAGTATGTCAAATGAGTTAGGGACATAAAACAGCAAACAATCAGCAAGTATAAAAAAAGCAGCCACCATAACTCCACATAAATAACCCACCTCCTTAAAGAATGCACTGAATCCAAAAGCCAGCCCAGTGATGAAAACT
The DNA here is from genome assembly GCA_015108495.1 of Heterochromis multidens. NCBI lineage: Eukaryota > Metazoa > Chordata > Actinopteri > Cichliformes > Cichlidae > Heterochromis > Heterochromis multidens. The sequence goes on from VUQS01068700.1 coordinate 6,607, forward strand.
GCCCATGCTGTGTGTATTTTCATGGAATGTTGGCATGTGTGTGTACAGATAAGTTGACTGTCCAGTTTCTCAAAGCAGTCGGGACTCATATTTTCTTTGGTTTGAGTTAAACCATACTGGATATCTTTCCTTTATCTTTTTTGTCTTTTACTATTGACTTGTTCCCGTCATTATATTTGATTTATTTCTTGGCTGTATCTTGCTTGTAATTTCCAAGAGATCACATCATCCTGGACTTAAAAAAAAAAGTACATGTTTTAAACAAATGTGATTTTTTTTTCCATGTCGTATTCTCGTTTGTTTTGAATGAATGTAACTGTTGTACATCACATATTGTATATTTTCATAACATTGTCTTGCCATTCCTTATGTCTGTCAAATGTGTAGACCATTTGGTCAGTGTTACCTCATTATCTCATGTGTGGATGTCCAGGTTTCATCTTTGTCTCAAATGTTTTGTCTAACTGAAAATGCCCTTTTATTTATACCGTACCATTTGAATGTGAAGAAGCCAGCATCCCTATTTGTGTGGGGATGTATTGGCCCAGTTCTTTGATGGGAGACTGTTCTCTGATCAGCCTGTGCTTTGAATATTGCCTGTGAACATAAGCTAGATGTTTGAACAATAACAGCCTTTGGGAAAAAAAAAAAAAGCCACCGGTCAGACCAGGACTCCCCTACTTGATGATGTTCTGTGAAATTGCTGACACTTGAAATGTAGTGTTCGTCAACTGAACTAATTATCTTTCAGTAGTGCTATCACTGAGCCCCCCATTCCCCATTTTCCAGAAATCATTGTATATTATTTTAAATTTAAATAGGTAATGGCAGATACAAATATAATATAGATATAGATCAATTCATTACAGTGTAGTCAGTGCAGTAATTTTAAGTTATTTCATTTAAAAAATACATGAACATTGTAGACCCTAATCACAAAGTATTACACGTTACACATTAGCTTTCCGAATATGTGTGTCAAAAGAAAAAAAGGTTTAAGATCCCCATCTCTGCAGAGATGTGACTGCTGGACACAGACTGAGAAAAATGTGGCCTTAAAATGGCAAAATAAAAAGTCCCAGATATCAGAAAGTTGCTTAAAGGCAGTGTTGTAGTCAGTTTGAAATTCAATGCTTCAAATGAATTCTTCCTCATCTTGAATGTTGATCCATACCAATCCCTCGCCACTGTTCTTGGATGACAGTTTTAAAATTTGTTCTTCCAAGCTGAATTAATAATTTTCTAATCAGCTATATAAATGTGTGTTCAAAGTGAGTTTTAGAGGCAGCTTGACTGCATTCATAGCTGGGTAGCGATGCATACAGACGCTAGATTCTTGTAAGGTGTAGGTAATTAAAGCAGGACTTTGGAACTGTTGCTGAGCAGTTATGAGTAATGCTAAAGGTTAAACTGATACTCCTTCCAGCAGTGCAGAAATTGGCAAACCTGCTTTTTGCTAATGTTAGCCACCGTAAGTTATGGTTACACCTTTCTTTGTATTGTTAAAGAATTCAGTTTCTCATTTGTAAGTAAAAGAACTCTCAGCTCAGAAGTCACATGTAGTACACATAGAGTCAGTGTGAGTCAGCTACCTGCTCTATATGAATATAGCAGAAATATGGTGTTCCATGTGAACGCAAGCAGATAAAATTTAAAGCTATATAATTTGTGTAGCAGGTGACATGCACCTTCCTCTCTAATGGGAATTTAAAGGTCATTGTTTGCAATTATAAATTGTTTTAAATATATCAGCCATTTTCAGATGCTATAAAAGTTCCCAAAGAAAAAATGTGGAGCAGTAGGAAATTGATATTTCATTATTTGCTGTGATAATTGGTAAGATTTTGAAAGTGCTGACTTTTTTTTGTCAAGTTTTTGTTTAATTAAACATAACAGCTAATATGATGGCTTTGAATGGGTTACATTTGACAACAACATTGCTATAAAGCTGACTATGGAACACAGTTAAAAATAATCTGAAACTTGCAATCCTGTTTTGTTTAATCCTGAAATATTTTATTTGCACAAACCCGGGATTTAGTGTGTTCTTGCACTACAGGCAACATAGGTGTTAAAGTAACAAGTGAGTAACTTAAATCTGGCTGAACTTTCCCTTTAACATATCAGGAAAAAAATAAAACATATCAGGATGCTGAAGACCACCCCTGGCCATTTTCTACTTCATATTGTATATCAAAATATATTTTAAATGTATGTTATAGAGATCTAGCTAACCTGAGTCATATCACCATGAAATTGGAAGCTGTGGCGTAATTTGAGCTGTATACTGCTTGATTCTGTCTAGCCACGTTGAATAGATGGAGACAATCCAATCATGTTAAATAGCCATTTTCACCTCATTATATACACATCTGCCAGTGTTGGAAAATGCATACAAACAATCTGCTGCTGTTTTTGGGAGTCTGTCTGTCTATTTTGGAATTGCTGGGATTCAAATATTGTAAGTGGATCATTTATATTTGTACTGTTTACAACTTTCAAGTGCATGAGATGGACTATCAAAGATTGATTCTTGTTAAGAAAAAAATCCTTCAACACTATATATAAAAAGTATGTGAGCATTTTTCTGATGACCTGTTGTCCATTGAGCAGTTTGATCTCAAATTTTACATCAAGCTTTGCAAAAGTTTTCAACAGCTTTGTTTGAGAGAATGATTGTTGCAGTATATTTATAGATTATATAAATGATTATACTAGAATTTAAATTAAAAAAAAAAAAAGTTACAACCTGTGCACATGCTAAAGTTGACAACAACCCAACTGGACAACAATCAAAGATATAACATTAGTGCCAAGTGTACATAACAGATTGTAGACAATGTTTTATCGTCACTTGCCGTAATAATAATATTCCTTGTGAATTTTTTGATCTTTTTCTTTTGAATGTATAAATTGTGTTGTGTTTTTTGTTGCCTTTGTTATCTGTTCATTTTAATTTATTTCCTTCATTTTCCTTCTAATTGCATAAGCATTGATGCTGTGTTGTTTCTTTTCCTTGATTCCGTCCTTGTATTGTAGATGATAGCTCCAAAAAGCTTGTATTTAATGATGCCTTATGGTCCATGGCTTAGTGATGAGTAGATTTTGATCACAAGTTCTTTTATTTGCACTCATCCTTTAAAAGTGTATGACAATAAAAAGATGTTTTCATTTTGGACGTTTTCTCTTTCTTTTATGACATCTTTTATCTTAGTCAACCCTTATCCATATTTTACGTTGGTTAAATTTTTTAACACATCATCACAAACAAACTTACTTCCTAAATATTTGCTTCAGTCATATATGGTAAATGTATGTCTTAAAATGTAGCTTTCGATGGTGTGCTCTCAAGTTCTAATTAGCAGTGATACTAAAACTGAAGTATCTATCAATTTATCATTTCTAGGCTTGTAAGATGGCAGTTAGTCACATAGAACAGTAGCTGCAGTCATCAAGCAGCAACAATGTGCTGTTTCTATGGTGGAAAAATAATAAATAGATGAAGATAAAATAACAATGAAGCATCACAGCTCATAACATCCTGTTTTTCATTGTAGCTTTAAGGGTGTTATGCAGTGAGATAATGTCAAAGCATGCAGCCACTCTGCAGGTGCTCACAAGCTAAATGTACACTCTATTTGCTGAAGAATTTTCCCAGCTGTCCATCCTATCAAAAAAAACCATGACGCAATCAGCAGTAAACAATTAGAGTGAAAACCAGTTTAAATTGATATTCTTTCAAGAAAACCTTGTAAGAATAGACTAAAAAACAACTTCACATCCTCAAGAAGATCTGCTAAATGAACCATTATTTTAAGATTCAGGTTAAAGACATCAATTGAAATCTACAGGTCTACTTTTCTTGCCAGTGAACCTGTTTCCATGACACCCATAAACTTAAGCGTAGCTGGGTTTATCATGTGGAAAAGCTTCAGCTTGCATGCAGTAAGATAACAACAGCATTCTTTGCTTTTTTCAGAAAAGGAAAAATAAAAGCATAATTAATTTAAAAAGCCCTTTAAGTAATGTACAACCCAATTCTGTGTAAAATGTAAAGAAAAGGAGAATGCAATGATTTGCAAATCTCAGAAACCCATATATTTTTTCACAATAGAACATAGAAACCATATTAAATGTTTTGAACTGAGAAAGTGTATAATTTTAAAAATATTGGCTCATTTTAAACTAAAAAAAGTTGGGACATGGCCATGTTTACCACTTCTTTTTACAACAGTCCATAAACATCTGGGAACTGAGGAGATCAGTTGTTGGAATTCTGGGAGAGGAATGTTTTCCCATTCTTGTCTGATATAAGATTCTAGCTGCTCAACAGTCCTGGTTCTTCTTTAGTGTATTTTTCATTTCATGATGGACCAAATGTTTTCTGTTAGTGAAAGACCTGGATTGCAGGCAGTACCATCAGAAATGTAGACTTTTGAACTGATTGCTGATAACAAGCCAGATGGTCCCTCTCCTCTTTAGTCCAGAGGATGTGGTATCTACATTTACCAAAAAGAATTTCAAATTTTGATTTGTCTGACCACAGAACAATTTTCTTCTTTGCCTCAGTCCACTTTAAACGAACTTTGGCCCAGAGAAGACCACAGCATTTCTGGATCATTTTTGCATATGGCTTCTTCTATGCATGTTAAAGCTTTACATTTGCAGATGCCATGTCAAACTGTGTTCACAGACAATGATTTCTGGAAGTATTCCTGAGCCTATGCAGTAATTTCCATGACAGAATCATGCCTGTTTTTAATGCAGTGCCACCTGATGGCCCAAAGATCACAAGCATCCAGTATTGTTTTATCCCTTGTCCTTTACACACATGGATTTCTCCAGATTCTCAGAATATTTTGATAATATTATGTACTGTAGTTGATAAAATATTCACACTCCTTGCAATTTTATGTTGAGGAACATTTTTCTGATATTGTTCCACAATTTGTAGGTGCAGCTTTTGGCAGATTGGTGAACCTCTGACTGTCTTTACTTCTGAGAACCTCTGCCTCTCTAAGATGCTTTTTTATATGCAATTATGTCACTGACCTGTTGCCAATTAACCTCATTAGTTGCAAAATGTTCCTACAGCTGTTTCTATCCGGTTTTTTGCGATGTGGTGCTGACATCAAATTTAAAATGAGCTAATATTGTTCTTAAAATGGTAAATTTTCTCAGTTTACACATTTGATATGTTTTCTGTTCTATTGTACATGAAATATGGGTTTTATTTGGAAAGGATGGTTGGAGTGTATCAGTTTGTCCTTGTCTTTTAGTCTTTTGTCTCCTAAAATTAAAATAAATAATTTATTTTAAAGGCTGTGGAAAGCCAATGATGAAACACCCCATGTGCATTGGCATCTGACTTTAACAATTTTTCAATCACGATATCAAGATAAAGATCACATATCAATATAAGGTGCAAAATGGGGTCTTTGTGATTAATGAACACCTATCTTAAACTTTATACTTATATACATAAGTATATGTGATACTTATTTTTATACTTATATTTACCTTGGCTGGAAGCTTATTCAGTGCACATTTTAGACAAACATAGTGGAGCCAAGGATATTGAATATGTCAACTTTAAATATTCCAGAATTACTTTTAAAATGTAGGGTGCCATTCACGTCAGTGAAGCTGTTCCAATAGTAAAAATATTCTTTCATTTATTTCCACTCTTTGGTGGACAAACTGGCATGCTGATGATAGTGTGTGCATGTGTGTGCATGTATCTGTATCATACAGTGTCAGACCTGTGACTCACTGGTTGAATAGACAGAGTGAGTTAGTGAGGGCATGGAGCAGAAAAATTATGATAGATAGATAGGTGCACAACCAGCCCTCCTCCTCTACCTCCAACATTAAAGTCCAACCTCAGCCACCGAAGTGTAAAAAATCCACATCACCCAATCTCAGGAAGGCCTGAAGCCCATCAGAGCATGAATGTTTGGTTTCTGTCGACATTTTTAAAAGTGTTAAAACCTGATAAGGTTCAGTGCATTTCTTGTTATAGTATATACTGACATAAGGAGCAAAAATAAAAACATCAGGGATTCAAGAAGTAATTAAATTAGGTATATATTCCTTTGCTGTGCCTATTGTGGATAATACACTTGATGTCTGTCACGATAAAATCCTAATTAAAAAAAAAATAAATCAAGAAACAATGAAAACACAGCTCCCTAACAAAATCCAGAGGAACAATAGATTTGCAGGCTTAACAGCTTTATAAACTAATACCCAAGTTCTTATAAATACTGAGCTGAAATCCTTTGCGCTTTCAACATTTCATAACTGTAACTAATAATAATAACCTCTGATAAAGAACACATTTTAAAAATAAATGGTGAAGGATTGTACAAAGCAAAATGAGAAGAATGGATTAAAGAATGAAATTAAATTAGAAAGTTGTTAATTATTATGGGAAAAAATATCCAAATTCCTGTTATAATGTAAAGTCATTCAGATTTAAAAAAAAAAAAATTTGTTCTGATGTTTACATATGATTGATACCTTTTTGATGTCTTTGTAATGTTTTGTCCATCATCGCCGTTCTTTATTTATTCCATTTTAAGATTGTTGTACTTTCAGAGCTGATCATAAGGAAAATATACTGTAAGAGCAACAAGACTGCAGGTAATAAAACTAAAAAAAAGTTCTAAATGCTGTTCTTATAATAAAATAACTGAATACTGATGGTCCTCATGCCGGCACAAAACAGGAACAGCACACGACAATAAAGGGAAAAGAAAATTATATACTATATTCTCAGCAGAATTTCAATGAAGTTTAATTGCAGAAAATTTGAGTGATTTACAGGGTGTACCCATAGATGTATAATGAGAATTGGATGTGTTTCAAAATGACACAAAAATCACTCCAAAGGTAGTTGCTCTTTTGGCACATGAACTAAAACTATTTTTTCTCCTTAAATGGTTGGCTATCACAGAAGGATACAGAAAGACTGTGGTATGGTTTAATACAAAAGAACTCCAGAGTGACTTGAGGCAAAATGTGTTTATTTATATTTAACCCAAAGTGTAATCTTTCCATAACCTCAACCGAAATGCTATTCTTGCCTAAACATGGTCACAGATGGTGCACCATCCACTCCAAATGCTTCCTCTTTAGTCATTCAAATAAAAAGAAATAAAGGAAAATATTGCCACTGAAGCTGATCCAGACAGCAGTTGTGTTGCATCTAAACATAACTGGGAAAACATAGTTGCGTCAAAGCTTATTTGTCTTAGATGTGACACGTAATGTTCATGTTGGCACTTCATTGGCTTAATGAGGCTAATTATACCAACTCTGTGCTCACCTTTGCAAATATAATGTAGGTCTACAAAAACACACAGCATAAATATTTGAAAATAGCAAATTTAGATTAGCTCTGCCACATAGCCTCCAAGGACTGCGGGGTTCTCTTTATTCATTTAAAGACACCCACATGGTTTATTATGCTCGAGATGTATTTCATTAGATCAGGGGTTTGGAAGTCAAACAGAAAGAGAGAGCAAGAGTGAGAGAGAAAGAGAAAGAGAGCAGAAGAGCTACAAAGTGTGCCATATAATGGGGATATCCTAAAGGTTTAGCTTGCCTGAGCCAAAAGTTGTGCCAGTTAGGAGATACTCATTAAACTTTGAAGATAAAAACATGCTGGCAACACCTGTATGTAAGCACTAAATCCCATGCAAAAGTAGGAATCATTCAGTAGGGAAATAAACTTAAGACTTATATCATGAACATTCAACTGAGGTGAAAATGTCTGACTGAATAATTAAAATCAGGAAGGTGGTCTGTGTGACATGTTTGGGGAAGAAGTTTTTGGCGGTCAAACTGTGGTGATTTCACATCATGCTCAAGAGCCTGAGAGTGGTTCACTGCCTGACATCCACTTGGCAAACCCACACTGGTTGAACTGTAGATCCCAAAAATAAATCTTACATAATGCAAGAGGATGGAGGATGTGACCCTGTCTTCCCCTCCAGCAGGCCCTATGCTAGCCCATCTGGCAGATAATGTGTAACAACAGTGCCACTCACACTCACTAAGATCTATTGTAATTTTCCTGGATGCAAAGTTTGGATTTCTTATCTGCACAACATATAGAAATAACTTCTATAAATCTATGAATCTGCACAGCATATAATGATAACTACTATAAATCTGAAGGTTCAAGCCTTCAGATGTTGACAGTGTATCAAGATCTGAAGACTTGCACCAGTCCCGAAAAGTGTCAATATGTGACGACTTGAGAGTTACTGTTTGAAATGCCATTTTAGAATGTGTTTAATTTGATTTTCATGTGTTCTGCATTGTTAGATGACAGCAGTTAGACAGACATCTAACAGTGTGGACTCCTGCAGTGCTGTGTGTTAAGACGGAGAATTTAATCTTGTTTTTGTTTTCCTTCCCCTTCCTGCTCCAGGCTGTAATGGAGGCATCGATGGGACAGTGTCTTTGTGTGAAGCTCGTCCTCAGTTCTGCTCACATCTGCTCCACCGCCTGCCTGCCTGCCCTGCCACCCACCCACCCTCTCTTGTCCCACCTTGCTTCCACAACCCCCACCTTTCCTGCTCCTTCTTCTTGCTCCAGCTCTGACACGTTTCCCCTCATGCCTGAATGGACCCTTTAGCGGTCAGTATTGGCCCACTTTGCCAGAGTGGGTGACAAAACACACCGCAGACTTTCAAACAGAGAGGCCTTTCTCCGCTCTATGCCTGAAGCCCTTCCCTAAAACACCCTGTGTCTTTCTGTTGAGCAGTTTCAACAATCCATACACCACCATTCATGCTAGTTTGCAACTCATCTTCAGCTGCAAGTATGTTCTCCAGTATCATGACTGTGCAACATATCCTTCTTAGCTTTTTAAGCTTTGCTCCTGAGAGACATTTTCACAGCAGCTTGCTACAAAACTGTTAACAGCAACATCTCATTTTGCAAGTTGTTGCTTTGTGTTCTGGTTTGTTTTGTTTTGTTTTTTGACGCACTTTAAAGTGATTTGTTAATCATGTTTTGAAGACCCTACAGCTCCATAATATTTACTAATGATACTCATATTTTAAATTTTGTCACTGTGTATTTGGAATATTTACCTAATCCAAAATCTTTAGTTTTTAGGGGTTTAACTGGTCAAAGCTGTATGAGTGTTTTGCTCTCCAAAAGGAATCATTAACATAAAAGCCACCATTTTTTTATAGTTTATCTCTATCAGTGAGGCTTTTTAAAATTTTTTTTTTTTTTTTACTGTGCTTAAAAGTATCTATTTTATTCTAGCTTTACCCAGTAATGCATTACTTATACATAATTTCCACTGCACCACTTCATTTTTTATTTTTTTTAAATCATGCTTATAACCAAGAACAGTCCCACACCTGAACAAGCAAACCTGGCCTCTAGAAATTACAATAACATGCTTCTAATTTGCAACAGCAAATGCATTTCTGTAAAACATACTGAGCACAAGGAAAAAATGTCTGAAATCTAGTGCAGCCAATGAACTGCTCAGATGTAGTATGACACACAATATGGTGTGACTGAGTCTGACTGACTACACATTCTGCTGGACAATGTTGGTACAGCCAAAAATGTTTAAAACAAGAAAATAGAAAATCAGAATATTAACTTTTGTTTTTGTTCAAAAATAAATATCTGAAGTAACAACCAGACATTACCATTTAAAAGAAAAAGGTTAAAATCCCACTTATTTTCTTTATTGGATGCATTTTGAACTGCATAGCCTTACACAGACCAAGTTTGCAAACAAACCTGGAAACATTTGGTTACTGAAAGAAAAAAGACTGTGGTTTTGTTTTCATGTTAAAGGCAAAAGGTGGTGTCTTGAAACACCACTACAAGACCCCAATCTTTTACTGAATTTAACAAAAAGTGCTGTTGATAATAAAATACAGATGCAAAAACTGGTCTTTGGCATCACAACTATAAATATTATACAGCACAGCCCACCATTGCCCCAACCACCTACGGTACTTACAGATTATGACAGTACAAAAATTTAGTGCTACTAAAAATTGTAGTGCTTTGTTCACTTGACATTGCCTGTGAGCAGATTTAAAGAAATGCAGTGATCATGTTTCATAGCTTGCCATATAAAAGTAATTTCTTAGAGGCAGGGTTGACGTGATTCTTGACTTGAAATGTCTGAACATTGTACAGTTGTGTGAATGCTCTACATCATACACAACTGCATTTACAAAGTACAACTGGTGGCCACTAAGCAGCTGTATCTGTGCAATCGGGAGGTTAAGTGCCTTTTTCAAGGACATCTCAGCAGCAAGGAAGAACTATTTTTTTTTGTCACCCATATTTTCACCGCTGATTCCAAGATTTTCACCATCTTTACCTAAATCCACATGTGAGAACTTTACTGGCTGTACAAACTAAAAATCATCTCGTCAGACAGTTACTTTTTCTATTCTTGCGCAGAGAAATTACAGATTAAAAGAAAGCTTTGTATCTCAAAATCTAAACCAAAATCCTCAACTTTACCAGGCAAGCTTGAACAAGTCATTGCTTTTGAAAAAAGATGGAGAGGTGTAATGCTGGTGGAGGGAATCAAACCTTCCAATGAGAACACATCAGTTTAATTGATTCCATTACATGGTCTACTAACTTAGAAATCGACACACCCATTTGTCTGGAGTGACAAATTAATCTCTTCCAAGTGAGTGAAGAAGAATGGAATGAATCAAAAAACTCCATACCCACGAGACGAATGTTAAAATACCTCTGCTGATATTCACATCCAGTGAAATTAATGTGAGTTTTTGTTTTTCTCTGAGAGATTTGCTTCTACAATATTAAAATCTCTGAGTGATGAGAGAGAGATGTTTTTTTGTGAAGCAGTGTTCATGCCATGTGAGCAAATTACAGAGACAAAAAATGCATTATTTGGACATAATATTTATATATCTGTTTATGAAAGACAGCAAGCAAACACAATATTTAAAACTCTTTCCCCACACATGCAGGTGTCTAATGACCTCACAGCTATGCAATGAAAACAATGGACATAAATAATCATTCTTGGCAGTTTTGAGTATGCATTTGGTATTTATTTAGTCGTCAGAATCATCTTTTGTTTTTGAGTACATCTGTAATTTTTACATACAATTGATGGATGGTGTGTTTTTGTTTAATAGTGCAGAAAATTGGAGACATATCTTCAAAGGATTCTGTTTTGCTAATTAAGATGGAGCTTTCAGTAACCTCCCTGTGCACTCTGTAGTGAGAACACTTAAAGCCACATCCACCATAAGCTTCACTACTAGAAAAATATGATAAGTGTCTACAGAGGCTGCCTGAAAAACACTTTAAAGGATTGGTGCGCTCAATTCATGGCCACAGCATAGCTAACTATGGTGTAGTACTCTACTGTTCCCTTTGCAAAGAATTCAAATGTAAACATGTCAGTCCTTGGACAGAATGAATTCGAATTGCTCTGCCTGAATTGCTTTGCAGTTGTTTGTTTGAATGGCTACTTTTATATGCACACAATAATGCCATTATTACCAATAATGTGAGCAAAGCATGAGCCTGATTAAGCCTTTGACGTGGTTTCATACTGTGACAGCACCCCCCCAATTAATGAAATCTTTTTTGTATTGATGTATTATTTGTGTGTGTGTGCATGTGTGTGTGCATTTGTGTCAAAGTGAAATAATGGCTGAACATAAAAGGGGAAAGTTTTATTCTTTGTTTTTTTGTTTTTTCTTCTTTCCAGTATGCCCCACTAAAAAGCTTGAGGCAGTGCCAACCAACAGACATAGAAGATGTTATGTTATGTGTATCCTGCCTTGAGCTGTACTACCTTTTGTACTGGCTTAGTTTTAAACCTGGAGCAGGATCTCTTAAAGAAATGACAATTTTTCTGTTCCACATGTGTTCTGGCATTAAAGGGTGTGGATGGTGAGTCTATTTTTCTAACAATCAACAAATCCCAAGAAATGAAAAAAAATTTAGTCCATGTCTCACTTCCCTGTCTTGTGGTAATAGTTTTACTGAAGATGCCAATCTTTAAAAAAAAACAAAAAAAAAAGATGATAATTTTGATCATGAAGTGAACATCAGCCGCACTAGTGAGAAATCTGAAAGTCCTAGCTGGGTCCTGTTGGTTTAGCACAGTTCTTTTCAGACAATGAAGCATTCTGCCTCTTGTGTGAGTGTACACAATTTGGTCAGAGGACAACCACCATTAGACCTATTTCTCAGCAATTCCTCTTAATCTTCCTACATGCACTTGGCTAATAAGGCCCCGTGGAGATCAAACACTGTGGCAGGGCTTCAAAAAAATGATTCACAGAAGAAGAAAGGCAGCACCAGACTGCAAAATGAGGTGTTCTCAGCTCCTCTGCATGCCTAATTCCCTCTTGATCAACAAAATATTTTCAGGTGACCCAAAACACAGTGATCCATGTAAACCAACTTTCCATGACAAATACAGATGAGTACATGCAGTTGAGAGAATGCAAAGATGATTATTTTCCTACTGAGAACTGTTCACGGTTCACTGTCGATGGCATCAAGGACAGACAAATAAGGCCAGCTCAGAGAAGTGGATCTCTGGATACATATGAGCTTGATGCGTAGGCTAAACATGTGAGAATGATACAGCCTCGTAGTGTGATAAGGAATGCTGAGAAACACGATGAAAGTGTTTCAATCTGACTGTTATACTAGGGAGAGCACTGAAAGGGCTTCTTACAATAATACTGTCACTTTTTTTCCCCAAGTTTTGTTTGGAAAGATTTAAAAGTCCAATTTCTCTGTCATCAAATCAGTCAAACTTGAGAATGTACAGGATGATGTCAAATACAAGCAGCTATTCCAAAAGGAGAGAACAGATTAGCCTGAATTTACACTACAACTTCCTTTCTGATGACAACTGCTCATAGTGCTGATTCAAATGTACTCTGAATCCATTTTTAGCCTTTGAATGGCTATTGTTTCTTGTATAGGAGAATTATTCTTGTCTAGGCCTCATCTCACTGTAAATCTTTTTTTTTTCCCTTTTTGTTGCCATTATTACCTTAAAATTCTTTGCTTCTTGCTGATGCTTTTCCCCCTGCAGATTTTGATTATGAAAAAAAAAAAAAAAGAAATCATATCTTTTACCTCGTCAACATCATCAAAGTCACTGTCATGATGTTTGTAATCATCAGTGTCATCATCCTCATGACAACATCAGCAAAAAACACATAATGCTGTCCTTATTCAAAAGAACCTATCTGTCATTCGAGCTTGTAATGGAACTTCATTTGTATAATTTGTACAGTAAAGTTTATAAAAGTTTTCTACCCTTTCAAAAATGATTTAGTTTCTGCTGGTCAACTGAATGTCAAAGAAAACAATTTGCAGGCCTTGTTATAAAGTTTGTGTTTTTTGTGCAACATTTGGGTTTGTTCTACTGTTCATAAGAGAAAAAAAGAAGTCAATAAAAAATCTAAGTGATAAGTTAATGCGCTTTGTGTGAAGTTTGCATCTGATATCTAGAAGTGAGAAATGTAACAGGGCACGTGCCCTAAAGAATACCACCAAGTTTTTGTCTCGTTTGTTCTGCAAGAATAGATTGATGTAAATGAAAAAAAGCAAACAGTATGACTCACATTACGCCCCAAGACATCATTAATGTTGCTATTAATGCAGCATATGTTGCATTGACATTAGAGTTAGAAAGCTCATTTATTATTCTCTTGATATTGACCAAGGAAGGCCAACTGAACTTATATCATGTTATTTTATTATAGCTCATGGCAGTAATTTGAAGGATTACACACACACACACGCACACACACACACACACACACAAGGCATTTTACAAGCTGAGTTATTAATATTCGGTCTTGTTGAATTCGTTAATCATCTATTGAGTTTTTACAGTTAAAAGCTGTTGTCCATGTTCAGAACTCCTGCTACTCTATAACCTCCATAACCTAGAGGATACCCTTTTATTCATCATAGGGATGCAAAGGGTCTATCCACAAAGTATGTCAGTATTTACTTCACAACATTGTTGCTGTGAGGCTACAGTAATGACTACAATATATTAAATTGTTAAAACCTCAGCACTCAATACATCTATTGCTAAATAGTTAAGTCCCATTTGAACTAGGTTTCGTTCATTAGGGGGAGGCTGGATAATTTTACCTGTTGGTCAGTGATCAAGTCAAGTTCAAAATCTAAAAGAGAAATTAAAACCCATATATAAACTAAGGAGGATAAAGAGAGGATGTGAACAGAGATCTGCATACAGACTATTTTGGGTCACCAGATTTATTAGGATTGATCCTCTGGAACAATAAACGTCTGCAGAAAAATCCATATTGATTCAATGCTGTTAGATGTTTGTCTCTGACCAAAGGTTCCAAATGAACCTTTTTATTATTTTTATTTTTTGGGAGATTGACAAAAGAAGGGAACATAACAATTTTCTGAAATGTTAGATTAAGCTGCATGTTTTTGTTTGCTTATTAATGTGACCCAATATAATCTGAAAAATGTACTTCAAAATCAACTATTTAAGGGCAGTAATGCTAGTATTTCATTTGAATAAAAAGTACTTCTCGATCTTGCAATGGTCAGTATGGTGAACACTGCATCTGCTAAATATTCATCATGATAGTGTGAGCAAGCTGATATTGACATACTGTGTACATATGTCACAGTCACTACCACTCAGAGTTAATGACTGAAAGTGTGCAAAATATGAACAACAAAAAAAAAGAAATTTGTGAAATGGCCATGAAAATATATTACTAGACTGAGGAATCCAGAACAGGCACAGCTTTTGTTCTGCTCCTCACAGCTGAGCTAACAAAATGCACACAACATACAAACATAGTTTAGTCATAGCACAGTTATTTTGGCATTGGTGAAGGTGTTAATCTTTGATACAAGTCATATCCTTTTACCCCTATCTTCAGTGTTTAAACTGCAGCTCTGTTTACAAATTTCAGCTGGATCACAGCTCTGGTACATGGGTCATGTTTCCCTTCAGTTTAAAAAACTGGACTCTGAAATGCATAAGTGATCACACTTAAGGGAATGGCACAAATTGTTTGTCAGCTTGAGGTGAGCTTTTACTCAGGAGCCTCTATGTTAGATATGATCAGTAATTTCAGACTTCAAAGAGGAAAAGAAAGTCACTGAACATAAAAGAAAAAGCTGAAACTACCTCCATGCCTTTATGGATGCCCAACCTAATATTACCATAGGTAAACATCCATTCTCCCTCAGACCACCCCAAACTGATTGTTCCATTGGTATGAAAAAAATTGTTGAATATGTTGTTTCTATAATGAGAACCTACATCTTTTCTTTATTGCAAAATAGATATGAAGTAATAAAGAATTATGCATAAGAGTCTAAGTGCACTTTCCTGTACCAGTCATTATTGTAAGAAACTGGATATTTTGTTTAAACTAAGAGTAACGGAAAATAAAGTCACTTGGTGAGAATAGCTGTATGAGTATTACACTGGTGTTCACTATCCCTTAAAATTATAACTGCCATCTGAATAACCTAATTATGTCACATTAAGGGCAAAGTTCTTAGTGCTGACCCAATGGCTGACACAAAACTGATAGCCAGATGGTAAAAATAGACTAATGCTGCACATAGGAAGCAGGGAAATCCAGCAAATAACAAAACTCCAAAAAACTATTTAAAAAAAACTATGTACAGAGAACAAGCAG
The DNA here is from genome assembly GCA_015108495.1 of Heterochromis multidens. Taxonomy (NCBI): domain Eukaryota; kingdom Metazoa; phylum Chordata; class Actinopteri; order Cichliformes; family Cichlidae; genus Heterochromis; species Heterochromis multidens. Next base: position 22,332 of record VUQS01068700.1, read on the forward strand.
AGGAAAAATAACTTAGGTAAAGGTAAAGGGTGGAAAAAGGATCAGAGAAAGGAAGTAAAAACACAGAAATCCACATAAGGAATTAACCTTCAAAATAAAACTAGGAGAGAGAGACAGTGATAGTGAAAAAATATGCATGGCAAAGAAAAACACATACATAAGAGCAAGTAAAACTAAAGATTATGATAGAAGCCATGAATCAGGACAAAAACTAGTATGGTAATATTTCTTAGCTTGCATCAAGTATGACTGCCTGAAGCAATATGAAGGCATTAGATAAGATGTTTATCAAAATGTTGATTTTTTTTTTTTAGTTGTAGAAGCATGAGAACATGTGTCAACTCTTATTTAGCATTGCCTTTACTATTAATAAATGTTTCTTGTTTACCTTTCTATTTGTAATGACTGAATGAATGCTAATGACTGATTTACCATAGCATTATGGAACAGAGACGGAAATATGAAATTCCTAGATAAAACAAGATAAGACATTATTTATCACCAAAGTTTACCTTCTGTGAAAACCATCACTGAAGTATCTATCTTGTTTTTGGTTGTGTAAGGAATGGGCTATACACTATTGGGAAACAGTATTGGGAATGCAGTCTTACACTCCTCTCTGCAGTTTCACTCCTCCTGTCATTTCCCCCAAACCCCATCCCCATAGAAACTTTGTTTGTTCCCATACGATCAAAAGACAAACCAAAAGCCAGCAAAAATCAAAACAAGTATAAAAATTCACAAAGAAAGAATAATATAACACCCTGAACTGCACCTAAGAGTAAATCAATTAAATTTGGACTATTAAACGTTACGTCCCTGTTAGTAAATGATTTGATAATTGATCAACATATTGATTTATTCTGCCTTGCAGAGACCTGGTAACAGCAGGATGAATATGTTAGTGTGACTCATTCATTTAAACTAATTGCACAGGCCAAGGAGAAGGAGTGGCAGCAGTCTTTCACTTCAACTTATTAATCAACCAAAGACCCAGACAGAGTTGTAATTCACTTGAAAGCCTGACCCTTAGCCTTGTCCACCCTAATTGGAAAACTCAAAAACCAGTTTTATTTGTTGTTATCTATCATCCTCCTGGCCCTTACTCAGAATTTCTATGCGATTTATTATTTAGTGCTCAGTTCAGATAAAACAATTATTGTAGGCAATTTTAACATCCATGTAGATGTTGAAAATGACAGACCCCCCTAAAGGTCAATTATCTTGTTAATATTGTTACATCCTCACTGCGTATGACTCTGGATACTGTGGCTCCTCTGAAAAAGAAGACAACAAATCAGAGACGCTTGACTCCCTGGTATAACTCTCAAACAGGCACCTTAAAGCAGAGAATGCATAAGTTAGAGAGGAAATTGTCTTACACTGATTTAGAAGATCTTTGTTTGGCCTGGAAAAATTGCTTGTTACCCTATAAAAAGGCCATCCAAAGCTAGAACATTAAATATTTGTCACTGATCGTGGAAAACAGGAACAACCCCAGGTTTCTTTTCAGCACTGTAGCCAGGCTGACAAAGAGTCAGAGCTCTGCTGAGCCAAGTTTTCCTTTAACCTTAACTATCAATGAATTTATAAATTTCTTCACATGTAAAATTTTAACAATTAGAAAAAATATTATTCACAGCTGTCCCACAGATGTGCCATTAAGTATAGCAAATCTAATAACTACTGATATTTACTTAATCAGAATCAGAATCAGAATACTTTATTAATCCCTGAAGATTAATTATGACTCTTTCTGGCTGATCAATTTTTCTGAGTTCTCCTAAGTCTGCCTTTTAGAACCCATTCTGACAAGACTGCTCAAAGAAGTTTCATCATTTATTACTGCTTCAATTTTAAATATGATTAACCTCTCTTTATTAACAGGCTAATAAGCCATTACTTAAAAAGCCCTTACTTGATCCAGCTGTCTTAGCTAATTGTAGTCTGATTTCTAACCTTCCTTTTATTT
>VUQS01068702.1:0-11149 GCA_015108495.1 Heterochromis multidens
GCTTCGTATCCACGCATATAAACAAATGACTGAGTCTGTGGAGTTACCTGGTCAAAATGTACTGCATCGTGTCCTGTTAAAAATACTTCTGCTGTTTAATAGGATTTAATAACTGCATTAAATAACGAGCCTAGAAGTTGTAATGTAAACACAGCTCAGCCGAGCGGAATGATATCTTGGCCCGTGCCCCACCAAACTGGGTCAATTAGCGAGCCAGCTTCTAGCTGCAAAGCTAATAGCCGAGAAAATTAGGCAGACTGCTGTCCGACAGTCAACACTGGCTTCTTCAGCGACTCGTTAATGACAGCAAACAACGCGGTCCTGCTTCGCATAGCTTCAAATCAGTGTTACGTTATCGTCCCGGCGCGGTGCCTCGCCCAGAGTCGGCTAATTTCTTTTATTAGCCAATATTAGCTCATCAAATTAGCATGCTAGCTAAAGTGACAGATGGGGGACAGTGAACACAAGCGCAGCGTCACACACACACACACACACTAAAATGTATAGACACGCACACATATACACACACATAACCCACACAGATGCATGCACCCACATGCACTCAGCCAGAGTGGATGTCGTTAGCTTACGAGTCGCGGATCACAGTGAAATGATTAGCTGTCAGGCTAAAGCTGCCAAATATCCCAAACGGACACACACCCGTTACACGGTGACGCGACGGACTTTCTTCGCTATCTTCTGTCTTTAATGTTATTGTGATCCCTTTGCTTCAGTCCGCTTTCCTCAGCTGTCATTTCCAACAGGTCCCGGGCACCACCTGTCCCCTGGCAACACCGTCCCAGAAATCATGGTCCTACTCAGAGGATCCAGGGATTAGTCGTATGTGTGGAGAGCACGCCCCGCGTTACAAAACTCCAAACGGATTTGTGAGGTCAGGTTTTATGATTAAAAAATGTGCCTCGCAAAGCAGATAACGGCAGAGCTGAAGGTTTAATAGGAGGACTGCACAGTCAGTGTATTGAAGCTGCAAGTCCAGCAGAGCAGTGGTGTCCTTGCTTGCTGGATGCTGGTTAGTTTGAGGTAGGTTATGTAAACTGGATCTTTATGGTATTAGCAATGTTATTGGTTGGCTGGTTTTAGAGCGTGATAGAGATCATGCACTAATATATCGGACAGTACCAGCCTTGATAAATGATATCAGCCTATCAGCAAAGGATGACATTCACCTGTGTTACTGATATTTATCTGTTGCATCACATCAGTTTTTGTGCTAGATGCTGCAAAACAGTGTAATGAAAAGCTGAAAGACATCCATTTGAGCAGCAGTCAAAGCAGAGATGCCCAGACCTCCCCCTTCTCAGCCATCAACTCCAGCTCTTTCACAGAAATGCATATGTGTTCCCAAGCCAGCCGAAAGACACAATCTCCCCAGTGTGTCCTGGGATCTGCCGACCAATTGGACGTGCCCAAAACACCTCATCTATGAGGCAACCAGGAGTCATCCTAGTCAGTTACCCAACCCACCTCAGCTGGCTCCTTTCGGTGCAGAGGATCTCAGCCCACGTCTTATCTCTAAGGATGAGCCCAGACAACCTTCAGAGGAAGCTCATTTCTGCCACTTAGATCCGAGATGTTCTGTCAGTCCCTACCCAAAGTGAAAAAACAAGGTAATCAGAAACCTCATCTTGAATGGAGCCAGGCCTGGGGAAGGAGGTCGTCAGCGAGCTGCCCACAATGAGCTCGGTGGGTCCAGAGCAATAGGGTGTTTTGTGGATCAGGTGTCATGAGTTATTATTAATCCACAAAAGCCTTAGTGGTCAAATCCTCAGCTACCAAAGCTGACTACCTAGTTGACCTAGTATTTATGTTCTGAAAATATAATTAATTTAAATGAACCAGCAGAGTGAACATTCGCATATCCAGTACTCTAAATACTTTAAAGGCTTTTTAAGCATATTATTCCTAGCTTTTAAAGGCACTAACTTTCTGCAGCAAAGTTGAGACTTTGAGACTCTGTTATAACTTTTCTCTAACCTTGTCATCTTCCTTGTGAAATACTGTGTAATTTAACCTCACAAGGATCTACAGGCTCACTTCAAAAGTGTTTAGCACCCTCATCCAACGAACTCCAATCCTCTGTCCAAAACCTATGTTCTCAGGTCAGATTTGAGGTGACTATCGTGACATCCTCATGGTTTTTATTTTTTTAGCCTTTAAAGATCTCTCCAGGTGACATTTCAGAGTCGGGTTGAATTGAACTTCTCATGACACTGAAATTCAGGTGCAAAACTTTTGTCTCTTTGAGGAATAACTTCCCTTTTCATATTCCCGAAAGATATTTGGTTTAGAAAATTTTACATAAGGACGGTGGAATTAAACCCACAAAAATAAGTGTTTTAAATAAAATGAAGCAATAATTTCTCCCAGGGATCCCCAGCAGGTGTTCCACACTGTAGGTGAACCACTTACTGTTTAATATCTGAGGGTAAACCTCGTGAGCACACTCCAGGTTATTCATATCCTGCATCACTGCTACATTTCACTGGATTGATAGCGCCTGGAATAACCTGTCAGACCTCCCCCTCAGCTTGTCAGTGGATCATTACCACCTCACAGTCTGCTATCACGCTGTGACAGTGAGAAGAACTGGCCATATACAGCCACACGGTGTCTGATTCATCAGCCTATCCCATGCCATAAGAGGAACATTTATCAAGATAATGCCGTACCACACTGCACTTAATAAGCAAGCTGGGGGAGTGACACTAGCTGTCTGCCAAATGAGAGGTAAGAGATAACCATAGCCTTTAGCAGACAGAGTGAGACACTTCAAAGAATGAGTGTGATGTCTCTTAAACTCTTTAATTTTGTCTTTCTTAGACTTCTTGTTTTTTTTTTTTACCCAGGGAGGAAACGATTGGGAAAACATCATCAGTTCTACTGGCGTTCCTCCATATATCACCCAGGTCCAGAATTAAGGACTGCCTTAAAATATTCCTCCATGCAAGTTAAATCAGGCAGAAACTGCAGGCATGTAGTGGCAGTGCTTCAGATCCAAAAATTCTGTCTCTGACACCATGTCACTGCCTGTTCAGCAAATTCCGTGATGGAAAACAGGAGAACAGTAGCCTCGTGGAAGGAAATCTGGAATATATGAATGGACAGGGATAGAAGTGAATATGTTTGAAAAAAAAATTTTTTTGTTTTATGGATAAACAAAAGAACATTTGTCATAACTGGCAAATGTAAGCATTTTAAAATGGCAAAGTAAAAGTCTTACAAAAGTATTTGTGTTTAAAATATTAATAACCCATTCATTAGAACATTAAAAACACACACACACACACACAGACTTCCATCCATCCATCCATTTTCTTCCACTTACCCGGGACCAGGTTCACAGGGGCAGCAGCCTAAGCAGAGAAGCCCAGACCTCCCTCTCCCCAGCCACCTCCTCCAGTTTATGCAAGGCGTTCCCAGGCCAGCTGAGATATATAATCTCTCCAGCGTGTCCTGGGTCTACCCTCTGGCCTCCTCCCGGTAGGACATGGCCAGAACACCTCACCCAGGAGACGTCCTAGTCAGATGCCCAAACCACCTCAACTGGCTTCTTTCGATGTGGAGGAGTAGCGGCTCTACTCTGAGCCCCTCTCAAATGACTTTTGAGACTCTTCACCCTATCTCTTAAGGAGAGCCCAGCCACCATTCGGGGAAAGCTCATTTCTGCTGCTTGTATCTGTGATCTCGTTCTTTCGGTCACAACCCAAAGCTCGTGACCGTAGGTGAGGATGGGAATGTAGATCGACCAGTAAATCAACAGATTTGCTTTTACGCTCAGCTCTTTCGTCACCACGACAGACCAGTGCAGCATCCACATCACTGCAGCCACAGCCCCAATCCATCTGTCAATCTCCCCTCACCCCTCACTCGTGAACAAGACCTCGAGATACTTAAACTCCTCCACTTGGGGCAGCAACTCGTCCCTGACCCAGAGCAGACACTCTGCCCTTTTCTGGCTAAACCAGGTTTTTTTTCAAAAAAAACGTTTCAATTTTCTGGCACTTGTGGGTGAAACACCCCTCTTTTTATTGGGGTCCCACAGCTCCTATTTTAAGAACAAAAGTAATCAACTAGCTTTAAATGTGGTTGCTCATTTGACAACCCAAAACTCTGAAACTATTCAAGAACTCTGTTGAGGATTAATAAATAGTTTCTCAGCAAAAAATAAAAAATAGAAATACATTTTGTCTGTGTGGCAGTAAAATTAATGATTGGGGTTCTGAACTATGGGTCAGACTAGAAAACAAGATACTGGCTTGAACTAATATATACTGTATAATGCTATAATACTTATATGTGGCCATTGCAACAGTGGATAAACAATCCATTAGAAGTACAAGTCCTGCAGGTAACATTCTACTATAGTAAAACCAATAGTATTTTCAACAAAAATGTAGCCAAAGTATTAAAAGAGAATTCTTGAAACTGTTACATAACCATCTATAACATTAGGCTGTTCATGCTGATGAAGTGTTATCTGCTGGTCTACGTGGGTTGAACTTCAGTCATGTAATCCAAACCTGTTGGTCAGGTCAAAGGAAATGGGTGATAAAATATCATCATAACTATCATTATTGCTATCTTTAGTCTTCAGTCAATTATTTTTAAATGTTCTCTTTTCTTTTTCATGACATGGCCTTACAATATTGTCTACAAAGTGCCACATAAATAAAGCTGAATTAGATGTGAATTGAGTCTGTGCATGGGTCTAATAATGGCTAAGTTCAGTTCAATTCAATTCAAACCAGTTTTATTTATATAGCACCAAATCACAATAACAGTCACCTCAAGGCGCTTTATATTGTAAGGTAAAGACCCTACAATAAAACAGAGAAAACCCCAACAATCAGACGACCCCCTATGAGCAAGCATTTGGCGACAGTGGGAAAGAAAAACTCCCTTTTAACAGGAAGAAACCTCTGGCAGAACCAGGCTCAGGGAGGAGCAGCCACCTGCCATGACCGGTTGGGGTGAGGGGAGGAAGACAGGACAAAAGACACACTGTGGAAGAGATCCAGAGATTAATAATAACTCATGATTAAATGCAAAGTGGTATAAGCTAAGGAACTCAACACATTTGCAGGACCATAAAACAGGCTTCAGCAGCCACGTGCACAAAGAGCCATTGAGTGTGTGCTTCACGAGCACTGCAGCAGATTCATGCTTTCGTAGGTACAGCTGGTTTGATGGTCCCGCAAATGTATCCATTCACGTACACAATTCTGGTCAGACAGACAGGGGTTTTCACCCACCCGAGACGCACTCCTGTGCAGTCCCCCAAGATCCTGACTGACGGACCAACAACAGCACAAGCAACAGTGAGCCACAGACCAGTTGTACCACATACTTTGTACACTGCCTCCATCTGGCAACAGAGCTCACTGCAGGCAGACGCACCGTCCCTGGAGTGGAGCGGACGCACTACCTCTGCAGGACCATAAAACCAGCTAAGTTTTTATGGTTTGCAGTTGTCTCTGTGCAGATAACCAGCAGATTAACTTTAGTTATGTTTAGTTATGTTAGATTCATCACTCTGGTCTCCTGCCCTGGACCTTCAAACCACGGGGAAACGCTACACATTAATACCTATCTGTTGTCTGTTGTCACAGCTAAAATATTTCTTGTACAATTTTCTTTAAAACTTTTTATACTTCCTTCTGCATACTTCCTTTCCTGATCCTCGTTATGAGTTTTTGTTTTTTTTTTTAATCATGAAAGGTATGTGATATTACACAACAGACTGAGGATATAGTCGGGCAGTGGAAAGAATACTTTGAGGACCTACTTAATCCCACTGAAACGTCTTCTGTAGAGGAAGCAGAGTCTCGGGACAAAGGGGATGACTCGCCCATCACTAGGGGCGAGGTCACTGAGGTAGTTAAACAACTCCTTGGTGGCAGCGCCCCTGGAGTGGATGAGGTTCACCCTGTGTTCCTAAAGGCTCTGGATGCTGTAGGGCTTTCCTGGTTGACACACCTCTGCAACGTTGCGTGGAGATCTGGGCCCTATACCACGAAGCTCGTTCAGCATATCCGGGGTATCGTTCCGTTATCTGGATTCACTTACCCCAACATTGGCAATCAGGATAAACAGTCACACGAAGCTGGTTGCTAAGTTAACCCAGAGTTTCCCCTGCACGTTCACATGACAGGTGTGATTTTGGCAGCATCTGACCAATCTAAAAGGGGCGTTTCACAGGACTCTTCTTCCACAAAAAAAAACAAAACAAAGATCGCTATGAGTGCCACCTTCTCCAGAGACATTATCAAATGGTGATTAAAAATCCCTAAAAAAACATTTAAAAAAATATACCAGTAAAATGCAACACTGTTGTAAAAACGACAACAGAGGAATGCTGCAGCAAATCATTAATCTGGTAATTTAGTGCAAAAAAAAAAAATTTAATTCCAGTTAATTATTTTATCACTGAGTGTGCTCTCAGTGCTGCTGTTTATTTCTAAGGTGACGGCTGCACATTAGAGCTCTGAAAGTTTAAACTGGACACATTTAAACATTTAAGGATACTGTCCCACAGCCTATAGGAAATGTAGAAATTACTTTACTTTCTCAGCAGATCAAAGTGATATGAATTTGATCGATTAAACAGCTGCAATTTCAGTAGTGTAAAAGAGACTTAGCAGCAGATAAGAATCATGTATAACAACATTGTATAAATTTTCAAAATCACCAAATTAATACACACACATTCCCGCGACAATGCGACGCACAGTTTGCACTTCATTCAGTGGTTTTGGTAAGATACAACTTGTTAACAAGCTGCACGTATAAAACTTATTCACCCAGGAGAATTTATATTGCACTTAAAACATGTTGTGAATTAAAGAAACGGTGAAAACGTGGCGCTCCCAGCCGATTTTAAACTGAAACTCTGAACATAACCTGCTCCCGACAGTGTTGTTTTTTTATTTTCTCAGCTGCAGACTCAGTGTTGTTTAGGGGTTTGAGAGTAAAGCTTAAATATAAAAGCAGAATTCAAACTTAGTCTACATAAAAATTTGATATACGGTCAGCAAGTACAGTGTAGGTGTCTTGTTTTAGGATCATATATTAAAGCTTATAGAACAATAAAACTATTTGCTGCCAACAGAAAAAAAAAATCAAGGAATTTAGTTGAGTCTAAAAATCTATATTACTTATTACTGATGCTCACCAGGGAAAGACAAAGACATTACACGGTATTAAAAAACTTTAGACCCTCCTACTGTTGGTGCACAGAGGTCAGAGGGATCTTCCAGGAATGGTGACGCTATTTTCCGAAAAACTGCTTGGTCAGTAGACGTTGATTTCATACCTGTTGACCTATATTCTGGAACTTAACCTGCTGTGGAACAGGTTAGGTTCACAGCACAAGTTACCATAGCGATTTACCCTGGTAAGAAGTGAACCACCTTCGTAGTACAGAAAACCCAGGGTTAACCCTAAAGTTACCTGGATAAGCCAAAATCCGCCTTCGTAATATAGGCCTCTGGGGCGGTGCCTCTGGATTGGCAGACTGGGGTGGTGGTTCCCATCTTTAAGAAGGGGGACTGGAGGGTGTGCTCCAGTTACAGGGGGCTCACACTCCTCAGCCTCCCTGGGAAAGTCTATGCCCTTGGATACAGGAGGAACAATGCGGTTTTCGTCCTGGTCATGGAACATTGGACCAGCTCTTTGTCCTCTCAGGGATATTTGAGGGTGCGTGGGAGTTTGCCCAACCAGTCTACATGTGTTTTGTGGACCTGGAGAAAGTATTCAATCGCATCCCTCAGAGTATCCTGTGGGAGGTGCTTCGGGAGTATGGGGTGTCTGGCCCGTTGCTACTAGCCATTTAGTCACTATACAACCCTTGCAAGAGTTTGGTACTCATTGCCAGCAATAAGTCGGAATCGAAGGCTTCCACTTTGGTGGCCTCAGAATCTCATCTCTGCTTTTCACAGATGATGTGGTTCTGTTGGCTTCATCAGGTAGTGGCCTCCAGCTCACACTGGAGCAGTTCGCAGCCGAGTGTGAAGCGGCAGGAATGAGAATCAGCACCTTCAAGTCTGATGCCATGGTCCTCAGCCAGAAAATGGTGGAGTGCCCACTCCGAGTCAGGGACAAGTTGCTGCCCCAAGTGGAGGAGTTTAAGTATCTCGGGGTCTTGTTCACGAGTGAGGGGAGGGGGAACGTGAGATTGACAGACGGATTGGGGCCGCGGCTGCAGTGATGCAGATGCTGTACCGGTCCATCGTGGTAAAGAGAGAGCTGAGCATAAAACCAAAGCTCGCAATTTAATTTAATCTACGTCTCTACCCTCACCTATGGTCACGAGCTTTGGGTAGTGACCAAAAGAACGGGATTCCGTATACAAGCGGCGGAAATTAGCTTTCTCCGAAGGGTAGCTGGCCTCTCCCTTAGAGATAGGGTGAGGAGCTCAGCTATCCGGGAGGGTCTCAGAGTAGAGCCGCAACTCCTCCACATCGAAAGGAGCCAGTTGAGGTGGTTTGGGCATCTGACGAGGACGCCTCCTGGGTGAGGTGTTCAGGGCATGTCCCACCAGGAGGAGGCTGCGAGCCAGACTCAGGACATGCTGGAGAGATTATATCTCTCAGCTGGCCTGGGAATGCCTCGGTGTTCCCCCAGATAAGCTGGAGGACGTGGCTGGGGAGAGGGAGGTCTGGGCTTCTCTGCTTGGGCTGCTGCCCCCGCGACCCGGACCCGGATAAGCAGAAGAAAATGGATGGATGGATGGATGGATGGATGGACAACAGACTAATGGAGCAGGAGTGCAAAGGCTTCAGAACCTTGTCATTGAATCTTCCAGTTTTAAATATTTATTCAGCATTAAAGTAATCAAGTGACAGTTTTCAGTATTTCCACTGCTACACAGCAAACAAATCACATTAGGACTCCTCTTTCTTTGAGCTCCGCCCTGCAAACAGTCAAAAGTCAGTTGATTTGCGCGAGCAGGATTCAGCTTCGAGAGCAGAGGGTGAGTTCTAAGTGCAAGGGTTGTTGAATTTACACGTGAGGAATTTAATTGCGCGAGTGGCAATGAATACCTGTGCGAGAAAGTATTCAATCGCATCCCTCAGAGTATCCTGTGGGAGGTGCTTCGGGAGTATGGGGTGTCTGGCCCGTTGCTACTAGCCATTTAGATTCAGCTTCGAGAGCAGAGGGTGAGTTCTAAGTGCAAGGGTTGTTGAATTTACACGTGAGGAATTTAATTGCGCGAGTGGCAATGAATACCTGTGCCCTGTGAAATGAAATCATTTGCTTGTGATTATGTTTTTTTTTTCACATGCAACGTTTGACATAAAACAACAAAATAAACTGCACATAGTGAACCAAGTTCTTAAGTTTGAGTTACTCTTAAAGCTGTGTGTGGCCACAGAAAATGAACAGCTCACAGAAATGATTGAAAGCCCAGTATGGCCAAAACTTTCATGTCCATGATGAGAGTATGTAAATCTTCAGTTGAAACTATAGTTCAGTATTTCCCAGCAACAGGTTTAAAAGTATACATCAAATTGATTGTAGTTATAAAAAAGCATTTTCTTTGAGTAATTACAAAAGTGAGAAATTCATTGTAAAGTGCTTTGTAAAACCGCAGATCACAATGAGTTTATGTCATATCATTTATGCAACATAATCCCAACCACTGTTTGCCATTATCTTTACCATCCCAGCTGTCTAATAACAATTCCCAGACATCACATTACTCTGTGAGACGGCTGTTGATGACAGTGGTAACAATAGCAGCTCCCTCCGGTGTCATCCCTTTAGCTCCTCTGATGCATTGCCATCATGACTGTGCTGCAGAGTGAAGCGAAAAGATTGGGTATAAAGCCGTGAAAAGGGGGCTGAAGTGATGGGGCCTCGATGTCCATTGAAGTGAGGGTATAATCTATCTAAGGGTGTGATATCATTTAAGTGGCTGGAAAAGGTCAGAGGGGGGACCGGGATGTGGGAGCGCTCGGAATGGCCATTACAGTCATTCTGCTTCACTATGCGAGCCGCTGCGTCCTGATTGATGCCTTTGAGAGAGGATTTGGCGCTGCTGTGGTGGGCATTATACAGCATGCACTTTAATATATTGCCTGTGTGTGTCTGTGGATAGGTATTTGTGTGTCCCCTGGTCCGTGTGAATGAGAGGGAGGAAGCTCTGGGTAATCAAGTGGCCTCGCCAAAGATGGCCTAGCCAGAGGGTTTCATTCAGGTCGTCAGATTGAGGATCTGGTGAGTGCACATCAATCCATAGCCAGCCTCTCAATTTCTATAAGCTCACTATCACCTTACTCGTTTGTGACTGATAATGCTCACAGAACCACTCTCTTCATTTTTTGACCAAAATAAACTGAGACCCCACCCCCCAACAGAAGAAGCTGATGTAATTAAATCTGTCTGCAGGGTAAGATGAGAAAAAGGCCAAAACAGAGGGAAAAAAAAGGGGGAACATTTTTGAATAAATAATATATTCTTGAGTTGAGGGGGAATAAAAGGAGAGGAACGCTTGTGAAGTGCACAGGAAGTCCCTGGAGGTATAATTAACAATATCTACCGTTAGTATCTTTGCCTCTGCTTTCTCCCAAGCTCACAACAGTACAGACTGAGGCAGAGGCAAAAGCAGACAGACTTTGTGCCCGTGGGTTTGCCTCTGTAATCCATTCTGCTTTATGGATTAAACAGCAGCACACAACACATTAAAACCACATTCAATCAAAGGGCATTTATTGTACTTTTTGACACTTATCACTCACCCATGTAATAGGACATGTGTAAATCATAACAGGTGCACCCACTGGGCCTTTTTCACAAAAGACACTTTAATATGTCACAGTCGGAAAAGCTGCTGGTACTGCTTCAGTTTCAGGATCCTAGTGTTGTACACACTGTCATGGATGACTAGAACTGAGCTAATGCTATTAGTAACAGATTTGCTTTTCCTACAGTGAGGAGTACAGTTGAATCAGGCAACTATGGAACAGATGAAATGAACAGATTGACACCTACTGTATGTCATATCTGTAAGATTTGAAGCTACTGCCAGCAGCTAGCACAAAGACTGAATGACTTGGTAAACAGCAAATATTTCTTGGTTGTAATTGGCTGCCATGTTGCTATTGTAAATTGCAGTCTTGGGTGCAAC